>JAUELC010308839.1:0-14928 GCA_031471745.1 Cryptochiton stelleri
TGTGAAATGCCCTTGGGTACAACGTTAAACACTATAAGTAATCAATGTTATGTGTTTTATGATACCTATAACTGTCAGTCTAGAAAAGGAATCTGGAATGAAACCTCTTTATACCTATGACCAACAAAATAACAACAAAAATTATGTAAAACTTTATTGTATTGGTCCAATCCAATGGAATATAGTTTTTCTTTATATATACGATTGTATTTCATAGAAATATTCAATGTCAAAAACAAAACCGTTTCACCTTAAACTAAATATTACATAAAGAAAAAAAAGAACATGTTCAATAAAAAAAAAATGATAGACCTATATATAAGGCAACAAAAACTAAAATAAATACAAAAAATACAAAGCACAAATCCAGTGTGCTCTGTGATATAAAGTATGCTTCCAAAGACAAAATAGAGCAACAGCTGTCAGTTATAGCAGAGTCTATTCCACCCATTATAAACAGAGGCCTAGCTGTTGACAATCTAACGGAAAGAAAAATTGGGGAAACTTAAGTAAGTATTTTGAAATGTTGAAATGTGACCTTTCTATTCGTTACAATAATTCATCAATAGGGCAAGTCGTTTTATTCCATCCACATTTATTCTACATATGTGAAATTATTTTTGCCTTAATTTTACTTATGTACAATTCTTTTTTAACATATCGTGTGAAATTTTTTTTCACATACCGGTATGTAAAATAAAAAATTAAATAAACTTTTATATTTAAAAAAATTCAAAGTACCGATGCTACCATATTTATTTCAAATATGTGAAAAAGAATTCTACATAAGTCCAATAAACTCTTATTTCAAATACATTGTATGTGCAAAAGAGCTCCACATATCAGAAATAAGTAGTGGTTGAGAAAGGATTTCTTCCCGCATTAGCTGAGGGAAGTAGGCCTACACTGTTGTTCCAGTTAGCTCAGATACGACTCTGCGAAAACATTGCCTGTTGCAGTCTTCATTGCACTTAAGCACTGTTAACATGGCTTATGTCATCCTTCAAGCATACACATCACTGCTAATTTGTGGAATTTTGGGGCAAATTCAATTTATATGTAAAAGCGGGCTCGAGTGTGCGAGCAAAATGTATGTCAGCTTCATAGATTTATTAATTTAAGATACCGGTATGTAAAAAAGAGTTCCACCTATACCTTTTTATTTTAAAATTCTTTTCCACATCTGTGCTTTTTTTTTCCTTTAATATGTGAAATAAAATTTGTATTTCACTTATGTCAAAAAGAATTTCACATATGTGAAATTGATTTTCATATATGTCAAAAAGAATTTCACATAATGGAATTCCTTTTCTCATATGTGAAATAAAGCCATTTATTTTACATATGTACAGAAATAATTCAAAGAATTGGACATATGTTATATGCCTATATCCAATTCTTAATTTACATTGCAGAATTAATTAAGGTAGACGTGGTAAACGGCTTGTTATACACCAGTGTATATGTACATGTAGACCTCATGATACAAAACGTTTGTAAATAATTAGATTTTAGAAATAATTAAAAAAAATATATAAGCTTATAGATTGGTCTTAAAGAATATACTGGCTTAAACAATTCAGATCAACCTTTTTTGTGGAAGAACATTTATTTCAGACCACAATACTTTATGGAGACTAACTAGTTTATTAAGTACAATGCTTCAATGTCTATTCTGGCATATCCAGTTAAACTTTAAACCTGATCCTGCCATTTTAAAGTATACATTCATTCAGCTCATATCAGCTCACAATCCTATAAAAATGTTAATGTTAGTGCGATAAAATAACGGTGCACTAGTATGTATGAGATTTCATACATTGATTGGTTGATTGATTAGGGTTTTACGTCGTACTTACGGTTATTTCACTTATATGAAGTGTACCAGCCCAATGGGTTAAGGTAACCACCCTGTCGCCACTGGCAACAAACAATGACAAGATACAAGACAACCACAGGACATAACAGGATGCCACAACAGCTCCATGTTGCCCCTTATCTCTGAGAACACCAGGGCAACAGGAAGCTCCTTCTAACCGGCCGTGACAGATTTCATAGAGAGCAATGACATTTAACATGCAATTCTTTCACACAGTCTTAACCACACCCCAAAATTTGACATCATTACAGAAAACTGAAAATTCTGTCAATTTATTTAAATGAGGGTGTGTCCATTTGCTGTCAAATCTGGGACACGCTTTAGTGTACCGACGGACTCCAAGTCAACGGTTATTAGCCACGCCCCTATACAATATTCACACCATTTACTCGTTACATATGTAGGTCATTCGCTGCGATGAGATCAAAGGCTCTGTTGATACATTTAAGGGAAGATGGCCGGCCATCTTTACGTTGAATTCAAATTGTATCAAGATTTCTCATGGCTCGTTCAAGTCTTGTGTACATTGAATATTATTTATTTTCACATAACTGTTTTAATTTATGAACAAACTTGTTAAAATTGAGGCAATCAGAATTTGTTGAAAACCACTAATTTTGGGTGCATGTTACTTTAGGGTAAAAAGCTAACATTGAACATAATATGAAACATATAGAAAATGGCCATTTAAAAACATTTGTTTGGTACATGCAGGCCTACAGTTTCAGTGTCAAATAAAAAAATACAGATCATTCTTCTTGTGACAATGTCAGATCTAAAAATAAAAAAAGAAAACGCATAAAAATATAAATGGCACATCATAAAAGAAAATTACAACAATATGAGACTAGTATAATGAATATGCAATATGATGGTTCTAAAATATTATTATTTATTGGCAAAACCTAAGGCATAATAAACATATAATCATGACAAAATGTGTATTATGAAAGTTAATAACTTATAAGATGCAAAAGTGCTGCAAAATGTAAATTTGGATAAAACAAAATTACTACCACTGTGGCACACATATAATTACAAAAAATTATATCATTTCTTGAATATTGGCTTAAAAAGTCATGGACCTATCTAGACAAATTTATATAAAAATTATATACAAATTATACATTTTCACACTACAAATGATGTAGTATAGAACTAGTCCTTCTTTAAGGCCTCTGACTTTTGATATACACCATTTGGATAATCCTGTCATATCCAAATGATGAATATCAACAGTCGGAGGCAGGAGGCCTTTAAAATAGATTACTGTAGACCAATAAATATATAAAGAATGTTGACACAGAATTTAAGGCACATGTTAGTAAATAGTATATAATTATACCTCAATACATAGTAAAAAAAAGATTTTACAGTAAATAATGTTTTGTACCAATTCGACCAAAGTTACGATAACTTACTTGTAGTCATGCAATATCTTGTGTGTTATACAATTGTTTTGTTTTTTCATGTTATATTGTATTCAAGCTGAGATACATACATTATGTACATGTTTAATAGGTGGGGAGGGGAACTGAGGCACATTTCTTGATTAGAACACATTTGCATTTTTATTGGCAAATCACGCTATTAATCTATAAAGCACAATATATTTGTCTAAAAGCGATTTTTTTCTCATTAATTGGGCTTTTAAAATGGCATTTCCATTGTATGCTCTACTTACATGAATGCATGAGTTTTAAATATCTCTAGGACTATAGTTAAATCAGATAATACTACTAGCCTTCAATGTTTGTGAAAGGAGCTTAAATGTATAAAAGCTTATCTTACGATTATTTGCTTTGAACCTTTTCTTCTGAGTTTATTTGCCAGCATTTGAAAAATAATATTCTTCTTTTTAAAGTTTAGTAGAAACATAAAAGCTATTGTAAAGGTATTTGTGGATATCACAATGTGTGTTTGGCACATAGAAATATTTTTAGGTACTGTTATTTACATAATTTGCAATCAGGAAGTTGCAAATGCGATAATAACTGCAAAATACAGTATATATGTACATACAGTTAACCATGATGTCGAAAACCTGCTGATGTTATTGAAACTCAGATCTATAGTTACACAAACTCATGGAAAATTGGTGTGTATAAATAATACCAATAAGTGTATGGTGCTCAGTTTGGTTTTGCCCAAATTTTCCTCAGTTTTTGGTTGAATAACTAAATTAACATTATCATATTAACTCTTATTCTAAGTTTTGTACAAGTTACAAAAATGTTAAAAACAACAGATGATTTAAAACATATTCAGATCTTTTGGAGATTTATGCGTCATTAAAAATGTTAAATCAAATGTAAAAGATTATTTGATAAATTATTATAAAAGAACAGTGTAAAAGCTTCAAACAAGTGAAGAAATAAATTAATCATTTTGAAAGAAAATTTGATCACACCTTAATTTGTAACTTATCTCTGACCATCCTAGAACTCTTAGAACTACAAAAACATGTAGAGGAAGTTATTAACTTATAAGTTATTAACTGCATAAAATTTGTTCTTCATAATGTCCATTTTGAGATCATAACACATAGCATGATAGGATGACCTTTATTTTCAAAGATAAATCACACTGGCACAGGGATGTCAACTAATTAAAACAGATAAATCATCTCTTGTTCTAGATAAACTCTCAGACAAGTTTTTGAATTGATCTTAGTCTTGAGTTGTTATAGGCAACCAATAGGCGTCTCGAGAAAAGGCGATACCTATGTGCAAGGTTAAAATAAAATTAGGCACAAAATATGTAGGCCCTAAACATGCACTATTGATAATTACAGTGTAGGAAAAAAATATTATGCACTTCAGTTAGGCCATACAAAGTTAATGAAGTGTTTCTCAAGGACTTTTTCGAAAAAATTGGAGCAGGCAGGCGGGCAAGTTTTTTAAATATTTTTTATTTCATAGTAATAATGGGTGCTGGCAAAATTTTAATTAATTCTTTGACCATTATTGATTAATTTGAGAATACACATCAGAAATTGTTGAAATTTTGTAAATTGAAACAATTTCCCAACCTAGTTCTTAACGGACAACTTTGCTCGTCTTAGTGTTTCTAATAAAAAATTAAGAAACACATAGCGGGCATTCAAATTGGAACAGCATCATATTTTTTTTAACAAAAATGCAAAAATCGGTGCTGGCAGTCCATGAGAAACATTTAATTTTTTTTTGGCCTTATGTTTTTCAATATGTGGGCTAAACTGATATTCACAAATAAAACAAATATATCCAAAACACTGTTGCACTTTTTCATCCAGGATTACAATTGTTGCACTTTTGTTTCTTCTTGACATCTTTCTTCAGACCGTTGGGAACTTGTAAAACAACGCCACGCCTTAAAGTCATTTTCGCTTCAAAGTCTTTGTGTAAAATTTTGGCGATGTCCATAAACATCTCCATTACGCCATTGTTATTTTTACAAGATACTTCATAGACTCCCGATAAAACGTCACCACATTCTCGAACAAAACTGTCAATTTCCGAGTCTGATACAGAATTATCTCCCCTACAATCAGCCATTGTCCCGCACAGAAATATTTTTGCGCCTTCAGCGTTCATAACAATATCGAGCACATACTGTGAGAGAAAACTAAATGTCTCGCGATTAGCTATACTGTAACATAGCAACGCAGCATGAGCTCCACGATAATAACTTGATCCAATGAAACTCATCCTCTCCATACCACCAGTATCCCATAGCAACAACTGTAACAAACAATAGAAAATAAGATTCACATTTCTACGATTATGTATGGTGCAATATAAAAAAAACCTCATATCTGGTATAAAGATGTTTAAATAGTACCTGAAAATAAACCCACGGGTGTGTTGCCAATTGTTGTTTCTTCTCCCCTTCCCACATAAATTAAATTAATCTGTTCTATCAATTAACTTGTAAGGAACAATTCGACTCACACATTTTTGTTCCCGTTTATTCCTTACAAGTTGTATCATAACACTCCACATGAGAATCAATCTATAAATTAAATTAAATTAATATACTTCCAAAAATACAATTATTCATTTCTGCTACATTTTCCCTTTTATTTGTCCTTGTGTATGCCTACCCTAGCTATGCCTGCATGGGGATTTCTCTTTTTGACTGTCCCAATGTGGGTCAAATGAAGTTACCAGATTCAGAGACCAAGTGACCAAGTGATCATATCCCTTTGTGCAGTGTTCAGTTTAATACTGGTCAAGGGAAACCTTAACAGCGGATTAAAACCAGGAGTAGGCTGACCACTGGAATGTCGCGGAAATCATAAACAGATGTAAACTTCCAACACCCCAATATCAAAACAAAGTGAAATCTGATTCAATCATTCAAGATTTAGTTTCCAATGACCAATTATAGCAACCAGGCTGTTCTTTAAGCAACTTGTATTAAGCATATGTCTCAGGTACTAAAGCTTCTCGCACCAATGGGGTTCGAGTTCGCCGTCTGCTACTCTTGGACACATGCCAATGTGGGTATGTTGTCAATGTCCTAAAAGAGTCCTGGTGGTTACCTAGTCTCCTCTACACTTAATTCTCACACTGTAGTTATATAAATGAAATAGCCACTACAGTTTGTTTGATTGATTGGGGTTTTATGCCGTACCTAAGGTTATTTCACTCATATGACGGCGTTCAGCCCAATGGGTGAAGGAAAACATGCACCCTCGATGCCACTGGGAACAATCAATGACTAGATACAAGTAAAGCACAGGACATAATACATGATGCAGTAAGATAAAGTGTGCAAATTTACAATGTTATATGCCACAAGGAATTCGGCTTCGTGTTGCCCCTAGCTGAGAGCACAAGGGCAACAGGAAGTTCCCTCCAACCGCCCGCACTTCACTACAGAGAAAAGATGTTAGAGTGAAAATGGACCAATATGAATGAAGAGTCGAGAAATAAGATATGAAAGTTGGCAAAATCTAGAGTATAAAGCTTCAAAATTGTAATGATTTTTGCATGTTTTGTCTTTAGCTAAGTTAAAGTGTATTGGAGACACTGTAATAAATGACAGACCAGTACATCAACAAACCAAAGTTCACATTCAAAGTTCAACTTATAACTTCAGACAAAAAAGTCATTTGAAAACCAAACAAATTTGGAGGCTTTAAATATTCTCCCTACCAGCATAGAAATTAAATGGTACAATGTGCATAGGGGTCAAAATAACATAATACAGGCTGTACAGTCCCTAATAAATCTAAAACAAAACTGGAAATAAAAAATATTTTCTAGAAACGTTTTTGTTGTTGTTAAGTTATTTGGGGTTTTTACACTGTAGTTAGGGTATTTCACTCATATGACTTCCTGTTTTGGATTTTTACTAAGCACTTTTGTAGATGGGTTATTTTTGCATTGCACTGTACATCATTCTATCATGACCCTGTGTAGTTCTGGATAGATTGGACATCCTGCCCACCAAAGGGGCAGGATAACTCTGAACAAACTCATACTGATTGATTGATATTACGGCGTGCCAGCCCAGTGGGTGCAGGAAACCATCATGGATGCCACTGGCACAAGCAATGACAAGATACAAGACAAGCTCAGGACAAAACACATTGTGTAATAAGACAAAGCATGCAGACTTACAGGGCTTGACGTCGCAAAACAAATCGGCTTCATGTTGCCCCTTAGCTCCGAGAGCACCAGGGCAACAGGAAGCTCCCTTCAACCTCCCACCAAACTCATACTGATAGTCAAAATGTGTTAAAATATGACCGGTCATCACCAGGAGACAAGACACACATCAGAGTTACTATAATACCAATGCATTATTTCATGTTCGATAAAAGGCTAACATAAAGGGTCTTGGGTTAATTTGTCATTGGTGACATGAACATTATCTGAAAGCGTATAAATTGTGCCACACTAGATAAATTATACCAAATTTTTTGTTTATTTTCTTGCAGACGACACATGATGGGTTGGCAGGTAAATACAAAGGCCTAACTTTTAGTAGAAATACGGTAATAGAATTAGATGGTTGGCTGAAGATTCCCAATGTTAAATATGTTCCCTTCAAAGACTGTCTTTAATGACAGATGTTGGTAGAGATAGTATGATTATGGCTGACATGTGCTCAAATCAGATATAATGCCATGCTTGGATTGAATTCCAAGACATTTGACATACCCAATACAATTGGTACTGGTGTAGAAAATCAGAATTGAATTGAATTCCAAACTTCTAAAAGATGTCCATAAAAGTTAGTTGAAACTTTGGAATGCTATCTGTGTTTGAGACTGTCACTAGATTGAAGAATGAAACCTCTGGTATGCTATCTGTGTTTGAGACTCCCACTTGATTAAACTCTAATTAAACACTTTAATTGTTTTGAACTGTTTTAACGATGATTTTTACTTTTGAATCAGTGAGCAATAAGTCAGCATAATCAAAGTTGGTGTTCAGTTACCTGGGTATACATGTAGGTCAAAGACAGCTAAATGATTAGAAAACAGAAACCCTACTAATCATCCCATGGTTTATTTCTAAAGGGTGTATGATGATAGAGTAAATAAATGGTTTAGTTTTTTTCATAAAAGCCAGTCTAATGTCTGTTATTTGTTATGTCCCTGCTCCTAGAAACTCAAAGGAATTGAAAAATAAACCAGATTGTCTAACTTGAAATGAAAATTGTGGATATCCATACAGTAAGGACGACTCTGGCTGTATACAAATGTATCCAATCCTAACATTGCACCAGTAGGCCTACATACAGATTTGCTAATCTATGAATAGGTTAAATCACTGTTGTGTCAGTGTCATTTAAATGATCTTAACAATTATGTGTCTATAATAATGAGGGTATTCTGACAAACAATACATGTATTTAATCTGCCCATGCACAATCACCACGATTGTTCCCCCCCCCCCACCTCTCTCCCTCCAACGAAAAAAACAATAACATTAACACACCAAAAAGTCACATACTCACAAAATGGTTTGTTATTAAAGTAAAGTTGAAATAAAATATATTGAATGGGTACAAGGCTTGCACAAGCTAGGAGAAATTGTGGCATCGTTTGAACTCAACATAAAGAGGTCTGTTTATTACATATGCATCAACAAAACCACATTTTTTGTTATTTTTAAACTTTCAATTAACCTACAAATCTGGGGGTGGAATTAACAGAAAGCCTCTAACTTTCAATTACGTTTAAAGAAAATGTGATTCTGTGATAACGCAAAATACCTCATTTTTGGGTGCGTATATGACTTTAAGTGAAGTTCAAAGAACTGTCAATCTATAATATAAGGGAGCAGAGAATTTATAAATTTAACTTCAAATTTCTCTCAAAACACTACCCACTCCCACCCCCCCAAAAAAGAAAAGCTTTTATCACCAATTTGATTGCCAGCAGACCGCTTGCTCTAAATTGATAGAATATAAGGGTTGCAATAAGATAATTCAGATGTACATGTTAATTGACTGATTTTCTGTTAAAATAATTTTATAATACCCACCCACATCATATCTAACACATTTAGTTTACCAGACATCCAGGTCACTATAGTATACCTTAATGGGTTTAAACTGGATAATAACACCAGCGGACTATTATCTTTCTAGAACTCTGTTTCAACTTGATCAAAACATCACAATTATTAAACATGATTTAAACCGCCACAAATGCAACATGGGCAAATAGAATCGTAACGATGAGTAGTGGTTGGTGCCTCACAATCACATACATGTGATGTCCTCTGATCTTAAAAATTGTCTCACCCAAAGCAAACTTATATGTGCCAGACCAGGCAAGTGGGGGACTCAAACCCTTACTCTACATCAATGGAGGATCAGCAGTCCGACATGCTTGAGCCATGGGTGATGGCACGAGCCCTATTAATTTTTGCCAAATTGTAAACAAACAACACATGCCAATTACTATTATTATCCATCACAAAGTCATCAATATAAATCAACAGTTGACAAGGATTTCATATATATATATATATATATAACTTACTATTCAATTTATTTAGCAAATCATATTTTAATAAAGATGACAGAAGACCAAAAGTCCAACTAGCACCATTTTCAACGGGTACTATTTCTAAATCCACTATTTGCATACCTTGACATCTGAGCTATTAACAGAGAATGTTCTTGAGCACTGGTCGAGTCCCACCGTAGATCTCCTGTCAGATCGTTGGGTGTAGCTATTGTCTAGGAACCGACGGAATATAGAACTCTTCCCCACTCCATACTCTCCACACAGAATGATCTTGTAGTTGGGAACCCCCAAAGCCATACCAAGACTGTTACACCTCTTAATAACATACCACGACTCTCTGAAATAGACACATATCCAGTAATTAGTTAATCATGTATTTCAAATAGCATAATGCTGCCTAAACTGGTCTTGATTACTAAAATTTGAAATTGTAATTTAAAATAAATCAAATTCAAATTAAAAAAAATGTCATGACCTTCATACTTATGCTTAATATTAAAATTAAATAAAATATCCACACTGGTTAAGTTGTTATTGCACAGATATTGATCTCTGCATGAATATAGAGGAAGAAAAAACCAACATATCATGAGTTTATCACTTCCACTGTTCATTTGAGCAATATGTACATGTATAACATTCAATTTGATTGAGTAATATCTGCTGGAGTATTTCGGTTTATATCCTTAGTTTATAAATGGAAAAATGCCGAGCTCCACTCAGGATTTTTACCCCAGCTCTTTTTTGGGCTCTCAGGGTATTTTGGCTGACAGATTCAACATTTTAGTCTCATAACGTTGAAAGGTTGAACACAAACGGTTTCAATTATTTAGGCCAGATATACAGTAGTAGAAGGAACTAGGACTCCAGTGTAGTCTGGATGTGTGAACAGACAGCCTTAACCAGGGCACTGGGGCAACTCACACAGATGTAAACAGAGGTTAGAGAAACATATGGTCAGAGAATATCAACAAAGGATTTCCAATCTGGTCTACTCAAAGAAACTTCTTCAAAGACATACAACCACATGTGTACATTTCTATTTCCAACTGAGACTTTTTTGTAAAAGAGATAGTCAGTGTTTTTACAATTCTTATTAACCCAGATATATGATTTTTCTATTTATTTATTTTATTTGCTCATGATTTAAGCTGAATTAAGACTGTTTACATGATGGCTATTACAGAGGTTTATTCGGACAGTAAATAGCCACACTAACTGCTTGAATTTAATTTTGCTTGAAACATGCTGCCCTTAGACTGTGGGCCCATTCAAGGTGGAGGAATTCGGACAAATCCCAGCCAAAAGGAATTTACACCACCTTGACTCCTTCAAGTCACTGGCAGAAGCTTCCATGCCCTATATTCAGTTTGGGAGAGGGGTGGGACAAGAGAGATAAATTGCCTGAAAAATGGCATATTTGTTTTCGCAATGTTGTTGAGCCCAAAGTTTTCCTCATGGCAATATGTAAAAACTTGGTTTTGGCTCAATCTCCCTTATGTCTTGCCCGAATATCAAGTCATTGACATTAGCTTCTCTGCCATGTTTTAAGTTTGAGAGAGGGGTGGGACAAGAGGTGAGTTGCCTAAAAAAGTGGCATTTTTGTTTTGGGGGGGGGGGGGGGGGTTGCTGACAACATTCTGGATATTAGACCTGGGGACTAATTAACCACTTCAAGAATCTAAAAGATACAATGAGGAGTATTATGTATATTTTTAGTTAATGGAGTTAAAGAGTTAAAGACATTTTACTTAAACTAGCCAGCGCCTTCGGATCATTAATAGTATTTTCAGAATACTTTATAATTGTTTTTCTATAAGATGATTTATTTTCAATTCAGACCAGTGACCATGAATAAATGTAGAGAACACCTTTATACTGCACAGTTTGATCTGAAAGTCTACAACAGGGGTGACTAAATGTACCCTGCCTTACTATATCTCTGGCCCATGATCACCTGGTACCCCAATTCCCTGCCTTTCACCCTGGCCACTACTAAAGATATGTGTATCTTGACCTGTCAGTCAGCTGATTAGACTAGGTGTCAATTCCCACACTGTCCCATCATCTGTCAGTTAAAATAACAAATGTCCATTTCAATGTGTGTAAATATCCAAATGTTTGTATCACAGTTTAAAGAAACTAACATAATTGAAACTCAATTTTGTGACTTATTACATCTATAGAATTTACACATCGACAATTTAAGCAAAATATTATAAAATTTTGTATTTTCTGAACTGTTTTTGATTGTAAATCAGCTAGATCCTGGACATGTTTCTGGAATCAGAATAAAAATGACAAGAAATTGATCCTATCTCTGCATTCATCACAGCTGCACAGTACAGATGTACAGTTCACTTGGTGTAGATTACTAGATTTACCAATGTTTATATCACAACTAGATGAAACTAACATGTACATGAATCAGCTGTTCAGACAGCAGTTGTTGAATACTAACTGAATACTGGGGGATTGATTGATTGGTGTTTAATGCCGTACTCAAGGGTTTGATTGGTTGGGGTTTTACACCGTACTTAAGGTTATTTCACTCATATGACAGCGTGCCAGCTGGCAACAAACAATGACAAGATACAAGACAATCACAGGATGCCACAACAACTTCAAGTTGCCCTTAGCTCTGAAAGCACCAGGGCAACAGGAAGCTCCCTCCAACCGCCCGTACTTAAGGTTATTTCACTCAGGACAGCGTGCCAGCCCAATGGGTGTACTCCAACAGTAAATAGCCACACTAACACAAACTATAAAATGTGAAATGTTTTGCTCTGTTGGAAAACCAATGTTCCTCCAGTGCTAAGTAAAGACAGCATGACTGTGCTCAGAACATGTTGCCCTTAACAAGAGGGACTGGGAGAACTAAGATTTATGGTAAGTTACACCGTTATTTACCAGTGTTAAGCACAGATCTTTAGGCTTTGCAATGTGCATTTCAAGAGACTAGTCCAACAGCTTGCATAAAGTACTAGGTACTGACCAAAAAAAAAGTGGCTGTCAATACCAGCTATGCACAGAAAAGATGGCCAAGCGATGAAATTTGACTGGCAGATGTTTCAACATTCGTTATTTTATTTTCCTTGCGTTCACAATTTCTGGAAATAACTTGTCTTCCTCTCGACCATGGCCCAATGGTGCTCCACCCAAAAACAGACAGTAATAAGGACAGAAGGTCAGAATAGATGTAGATATGAAGTTAACCAGATAGAACCTTAAGACAGCTGTTGAACATCACCTTAACTACATTGTAGAAGATGGAACTGATATGTGCAGATTGATGTTTGATGATGACTTATGTATTAAATTGTTACACCTTTGTATTTATATATCTGATAATTTTGACTTATATAAATATGGGCCTGTAACCCAAAGGTCCTGGGTTCAAATCCCGGTGGAGGCAAGCAACACTCTACCGACTGAGCTACTGAGGCTCACAATAGAATGCTTCCCGAATTCAAATTCATTGAAGACTGCATTTTTCTCTCTACATAAAGCACTGACACAGGGATGCTAAAGTAGCATCTTTTTGATCTAGATATTACTCACAAAAATATTTATGCACAAATAATCTATTTAGTTATTTTCGTCATGAATATTAAGAAAAATAATTTGAAAGAGAGACAAGCAAACACATCAGGGATTCATATATGTCGGTTTTAGGAACCAATATTCTGCTTGTAAAATTCAGTGAAAAACTCGATTTAACAGCTGGAAACTGATTATTATCAGTTTAAAAATATATTTTGAAGATAAACATACTATAGACAGCATCAATTTATTATGAAAACCAAAATATCTTAAGTTTGTAAAACAAAAAAATATAAACTCAATTGACTGATAAAACATTTTATTTTTCAATTTAATGTTAAAAAATAAGCTCAATTTTTTAGATTGGGTTATTAAATGACGACTTCCATGAATGTCTGCACATATGACAACCTAAATGTACCCCATCTGACCTAGCTCAGAAACTCACAAAGTTCTGGTGAGATGTATTTATGGCCAGGTAAATGTATATGGGTTGTTGATAGGTAAGTATTGCTCTAATCACTGCTTTATAGCTGCTCATAAATTGTATGAAATACTTAATTTCAGCTAAAAGCAATATTTTTTGGAATGTTTAATGACAAAATATTCAATAGTAAAACCAAAGTATTAGATTTTGCTGTTTAAGATTTATAGGTAAATGACTACTATAATATTACATCATGCTTAATGGTGTAAGGATACTAGTTAACCAAATGTTTGCTTGTTTGTTTGATAGGGGTTTTACGCCGTATTTAAGGTTATTTTACTCATATGACGGCGTGCCAGCCCAATGGGTGAAGAAAATCACCCCCCGACGCCACTGGTAACAAACAATGACAAGATACAAGACAACAGGACACCACAAACAGATCAGCTTAGTGTTGCCCCTTATCTCTGAGAGCACCAGGGCAACACGAAGCTCCCTCCAACCACCCGTGTTAACCAAATGCAGTGAATATATTATCTAACAGGAAGGGATGCGTTGCTTTATATAATACTTTAGCAGGAAAACATTTGACTCAGAACTGTAATTTTAGCAGATAGTAATCATGCTAACTTGAGATTTTATGAAGCATCTTTAACCCTAAGTACCTTCTAGCTAAAATCTCTAAATATCTGAAGACAAATTCATTATTTATCTTCTGTTGATCTCAGCAAACAAGAACATCACTTCAAATTTTTAAATAATCTAATTAAGTAAAATGAACTATACTTTATTGGTTACACATGCAGCACTGTCAAAATATAGTTCACAGATTTAGAATAAGAAGTTTTGGCCGAAAATTGCTGGTTCTATTATTTACTGCTTTTTTTATGCTTATTTCAATCTGTAAAAGAAATGTGCTACTTTTACAATCATTTATATTTAGGAGGGTATTTTGTTCCAAGCATACATCACTTATGAACATGTTTGTTTGTTTGATTGGGGTTTTACGCCGTACTTTAGGTTATTGCACTTATATGACGGCGTGCCAGCCCAACGGGTGAAGGAAACCACCCTCGACGCCACTGGCAACAAACAATGACAAGA
>JAUELC010308949.1:0-14065 GCA_031471745.1 Cryptochiton stelleri
ACATGTACCTCATATACTGAGAAGTGTAGAAGTCAACATTTCGAAATAAATAATACGAAATTTCGACACGGTGAATCTTAATTTAGACGTAAGTAACTCGTATTTCGAACTTTTGACTAATTTAATCGAAATATATAAAACGTGAATTACACATAAATAACCCGAAACCAACATAGATACAGTCGTCAAAGAAATGGCTGGGAATAAATGTTTTCAGAAAAAAACAGGTGACAGAATACCTTTCGCTTATTCCGTTAAGATTAACACGCGTTTTGTCTTGAACCGCTAAAATCCTCACTACATCTTGTAATTTGACAATTAAACCTAATTTACATTACATTCCGCGAACACGTCTCATGTCGCAACAAAGTTTATCCCCAGCCTTGCCAGGCTTACCCCGTTTCGGCTGTCGGGCAGAAGATCACACTTGATAATAAATTGATACATTTCTTCGTTTAATAAATTTTTCATTTCTTCCTCATCGTCTTTCATATTTGCCTGTCCGATTAAATCTCTCCGGCAGAGATAGCTCCTCCTTCTTTGACACGTAATATAAGGTAAGTCCCACAAGAAGAGGAATAAAGTTTCACGCCGGCGCTCACCTTATCAATTCATTTAAACATTCATTGAAGATGCCATGTCTATGGCATACACTATCCACCGTACAGCGTGCAATGAGCTTTTTGTGGCTATGAAAAGACAATGCAAAAATGGTGTCTTGAGTGTGTTAGTATTCTTCAATCTACTCAGATTCGCAATAGGAAGAGCTGACAAATCTTCGGTTGGAAGTTGATGGGCCGAGACTGTGGCTCGTTTGTAATTAATTTCCATTTGTATAGTTGTTGTAGTACTGGTACCCCCCAAAAGGGTATGCTGAATGAATCGTCAATATTTTACTGCTAACTTATTCAAAATTAAACACAGTTGTCGCTGGAACGATTATATATATTTTGAAGGCAGTTTAAGGTAAACAATCGTATGTAAAACCATGAATAAGGTAAACAATCGTATGTAAACCCATGAATAAGGTAAACAATCGTATGTAAAACCATGGATAATGTAAACAATCGTATGTAAAACCACGAATAAGACATGTAGCCTGAACTAGCAAACAGCACACAGCTTTCAATTCCTTAGAGGTGAGGTCTCGACGTAAGGGAGAATGGTTAATTATCTATTCTCAGATTCTTTCTATTGCTAGATTATCTCCCTTTAAGGAATTGGATCAACGTTTGTTTTGCCTGACGTCCGAATTATGTATCTGGGAGGGATATCGGGTTGCTTCGGTGGAACATGGACGACATTCACGCGCTCTATCACATGACGTCACCGCGGTTATTTGAGTGAAATAATACGTAAGGTGTTAAACACTAAATAAACAAAGAGTTTCAGCCTAGCTCATATTTGGCGCCAATGATCGACTAACACCAACTTAACGTAATAGGTGTATACAGAACCGGCCGAAGAGTATGAGGTTTCAGATTGGTGTTACTGCAATTAAGGGCTTATTCCACGTTATTACCATAATAAAAAGGTGTTTGCCAAACAGATCTTCATTTTCAATCTTTATTTTCTTTACATATGACATGGCGGGTTGTTGGAAGAAGCTTCCTGTTGTCCTGCTGTTCTCAGAACCAGGTGGCAACACGACGCCAGTGTGTTGTGGTGCCTTTTGGTGCCCTTTTGTAGGTTTGCACATGTTGTCTTCTCCCACCCTGTTCTCTGCTTCTCTTGTACTTTGGGGGCCCGCGCCGCGGCTCAGTGGTTAGCGTGTCTGACTTCTGATCCTCCTACAATGTACCGTAAGGGGTTCGAGCCCCCTAGTCGACCACAGGTATATGAGGGAGTCACGTGAGAGGACTCCGGGTATAGCGGGTGGTGGTTTTTACAAGGTTTCCTCCCGGTTTTCCACCGTATTAAGTGAGGCAGAGTAAGAAGTGGATAATCCGTCGTCATATAAAATAAAAGGTGAAATACCCTTAAGTACGACGTTAAACCCTAATCAAACAAACAAACTTTTACTTTGACATTGTTTTCAGGGTGATTTGGTCTTCATGCATTAGTGTAGTACGCCGTCATTTGAATGAATTAACATTAAGTATTGTACGTATATGGCGCAAAATCCAAATCAAACAAAAGAAATCATTATGTGGTATAAGTCTCCGGTATACCTTTAAACTTTAAATCTTGTATAAATTAATAATTTATTCCTAATTTATTATCAAATTACTTAATCAAGGAGATTTAATGAAAGATTTCTGGGATGTAAGTATTTGACACCGACGTCATAGGACGGATCTGTTGTCTTTAAGATAGCGACCATCGATGTATACATACATACATGGTAGAGCCCATAAAGGTAGACAACAAATGACAATGGTAATGATTTTAACAATGTATCTCACTCTATCACTCACTGTGTATTTACCCGACAACATTGGTATCAAATACTCCCATCCCAGTTTGCGAGACTAAAATTCAGCACATTCTTGCAATAGTTATTATCATTAAATAAAATAATAATAAACGACTCATTAGCTGTTTCTATTTTGTTTAAATGCATATATTGTCGTTGATTACATTTACATCATATATGTATACAGATAGAGTAATCCGAAAACATAACTTGAATCGCATAGTACCCATTAAGTCTTGCTGTTTGACATTGTTCTATGCAGGACTGCAACACGCTCACATTTGTACTCTCACTTATATTTAGTAAATAAAACTCAGAAATAGTCACAAACAATGGACGAATAAAAGCAAAACGTTAAATGACAAATACAGAGTATGTATAGGTCTTGTTGTCATCCAACCTCTTCACATGGCGTAAAGGGGCATTCGAAACAATTCCACTCAATAATTTAAAGGAATAAAACTATACGAAATAAATGACATATATTTGCATGAAATAGGTATGTGCAATAATTCGTCAAAATCGTAATGGAAATATGCTTTGATCTGACGAGCTGGTACGTAAACGTTGCAAAACGAGACATGCTACTGGGTATCTATGTTATCATCCCATTACTAGTTATGTAATAAATAACAGAAGACGACACATGCTATACAACTTATGGCACAGATGATATTACCTTCAATGGTATCGATTATGATTACAGTTTTACTTATCATCTTCAAGTCTACATAACGAGAACACGAAAACAAAAAGATTAGATTTGGGATTCTACTAGAAACTCAATACAGCCTCATTGGCTGGACCTGTATCGGGCATATTTCTACCAAGGACTGGCTATATTAAACTAATGTATGATAGCTTAAGTATGTGATAAGAAAATGTTTACAGCTTATCTTAACTATGGCCTAAACAGCTTATCTTATTTAATTGACATCTTGTGATCTTTAATTAATTTCTACACCACCTGAAGTATTGTTTTTCTCATTTTCATACATTATACATGTTAATCATTTTATTCACTTCTGATGATGACAACAGTAAAAAGCAAATATAAAGTGCAAAATTACTCTTTTGTGTATTATACAAGACTTATCAAAGTAACTACAGTATAAACCAAATGATTATGTACCTTAAATAGAACAAATCAATATATGACAAATCAATGACAAAAGCTTAGAGCAAGTGACAAATGGAACAAGAGAGAACCCCCGCCACTAATAAGATGTCATGCAAATTTAATTCAAAATTTGTTTCAAGACAAATAACACAATCGGTGTTAGATCACAATATTCCGATATATTATAATATTATAATATCGTATCGTACCTTTGACGAGGTAAATAAGCTGTCTGTCCATTAATATATTTTAGGGGGAAAAAAGCACATGACGACTCCTGCTCAGTGTTTGTTAAGAAACTCTATCCTGATTTTCAGGCGTTAATATCTATAATTCCGTCCATCTTGCAAACAGCGTAATATCATTCTGTGAATGAAGAAGTAAGGAACATTTCACATGTCCACATAAGAAAATTGTCTGCAATATTGTGATAAACATCCAAAACTGTTTTGCTTTGTGTAATTTGATCCTCAGTTCTATTTCACGTTTCGGTGTCAACAGACAAAGCAATCAATTCCAATTTCGTTGATGTTTATCCACCTTCCGTATCATTAAAACGAATCAACATTCCATTCGTAATCCACGCATTGGGCCCATGCAATCAATACTATCTATGTAGAAGTCAATCGGTTCTTCAGAAGGTCAAGATAAACTGCTCTCGTGATATAGATCGGATCACCTGTTGTTCAGGTAAGGGGGGTCGTCCACCCAGCGTTCTGGTGGACCATGGTCTGATGATTCACGACTCTGAAGCGACTCCTGACTGCGGCCTCTATACCCAGGTACATTAGGGGGAATTGAGCGAATCCGTGCCCACTCCATGTAACTCAAGTTAGTATAATTCACTGCACTTCCAGTCGGCCAGCCTAAACCTCCACCCTGAGCCAACTCATCCAATTTACGGTTGATTTCTTCCAAGGAAAGTTGTGTCTTTTGGCCGACATCTGCCGATAAGTTATATGTCTCACTCTGTGAGCTGTTTAGGCCAGTGACAGATTTTTTTAAATCATTGATTTCCGTCCTGCAGTCTTTTAATTGTTTGTCCTGAAGCTCCATACTGGTCACTAGATGGCGTCGTAGAAAGATCACTTCCTGTCTGAGACCGTCAAGTTCATCTGTACAAATAGAAAAAAAAATATAAGTGACTTAAATCTATCGAAGACTTTGTTAATTCGCGTTGGTGGCTAGACCTTTGTTGTTTTCTTGATTCATTGCTTTATTGCCATTAAATTCCTAAAAAAAATGTAACGAAAGACCTGTTTCATTGTAGCCCATCCACCTGCATGTTAATAATCTTAAACAATGACTGTTACAGGGAGATAACTACGATTTACATTCTTTAGGGTGCAATTCGATACATTTTATTTCCCATTGAGCGTGAAGCTATCATTCCACGGCACCTGTTTTGAATTTTTACGTTGAATCAAACAAACGTTTAATCAATAAATAAATTAAGGTCTGAGCGCAATTTTACCTTCTGTGTCACCTTCGCCACCTGTGGTCATGTCGTAAACGAACCGTTCAATAACCTTGGCCATCATATCCTGTCAAATAAACGAAGAAAACATATGTAAGTATTCCAACAACCAAAAGTGCCACCAGACATTGAACAGTGGGTGGGTGAGAGAGACAAGATGTGGAATCCGATATTGTTTACATCCATCTAGCTACGATACATATGATATCTGGCCATAGATTTGTAATATAGCACGGGTATACCAGAAGCACTTAAATCCTTGACTTCCAATAAAATATTAATAAAATTTCAAACTAAACGAATCTTCGTAACATAGAAAATAGTTTACCTACATGCGTAACGACAAATGAATTTAATGGAAATCTATTATATGTAGTGAAATGGCGGGTGTCGTATTCCAGATACAAGTTAAAGGTTCGGTACAGTCCAACGAAACTCTTTTTCTCTTAACCAGGGTCCCATAGCACCCACTTTTATATTATAAAACACGGGAACAATTGTATGTATACAGACTACATTTCTGTTCCGTAAACTTCCATTCACCTTTAGCACACCTGCAGGGAGGGGTTTTGACAAAGTTACAATCTGTTTGTCAGTTAAACAATGTCACGATTATAATGAACGTGTAACCGCCACTTGATAAACATAACTAATCCGATTCATATTAGGATCCCGGAAGGCTCAGCGTTGTTCACCGATTGGATGAGAGGTAGCCCCGCCTAATATCATAACCACAGTACATACTAAGCCGCACGCGACTTTAAGCTTTGTTCTATATAGAATGAGGGACGGTTTCCTGTCATTTTTCAAAAAAAGTTACAATGAAGTCAGACTAAAACATTTCAAACAAGTGTTTTATCATCCCTTCATGCAAAAGTACATATAACGAGTCAACTAGATACGGTGTAAAATGTATCACCAGAATGCATTGTGGATATACTTACTTTGTACGTTAATTTAGTTTCTTTATCCATTGTGCCTTTTTGTTCTACGAATGTGCCATTAGTCTACAATAGAAAAAGAAGACAAAAAAGATACGACTCCAATAAAAGATAAGTGTGAATGCTTTATTAAATTCTGGGCAAAACTACAAAATTTGACAAGTAACAAAATCGCAAAAAAACTTATATACTTTAATATTTCAATATTTTTCAAATTCTGAAAATAAAAATAAATTCCTGTGGTTAAATGGAATCAAAACGATTTTGGATAGTACTGGTTTCAGTCATTTATTTTATGATAAGTTTTTGAGTGATTTGTTCGTACATTGATTATCTATTCGTATAAAGGACCAGTTTCTACAGTCGTGGGTGGATGATGTAAGCAACTCTACCAAAGGAACGTATTATAAAGGAATTAAACAGAATTTAAACCTGAATTCTATCTTCATGATTTACCGTTTGATGAGGCAAAATGGCTGCTGAAATTCCGAACATCCAATCACCACTTACCTATAGAGACTGATTGATGGTCAAACACTCCCCGAACTCTCCTTATTTGTAAATTGTGTAATAAACACATTGGAGACGAGTAGGCCTACTGCTACTTGACCGTATGTGAACGTTTTAAAGAATACAGAAGACGTTTTTTGCCTATGTTTTGTTATGTTTAATCCAGCGTGTTTAAAATACGCACTGTTTCAATGTGATAATGTTGATACACAACAGAAACTGTCAAAATTTGTAAAGTAATGTATAAATGTAACTGCTATCTGATTTGTATTGTGATAAATGTCCGATTGCTCTTATTCCATGTGTATGGCCTGAGTTGAATAAACCTCCATATTATAAATAAAATTGGCGTTACAGTTCATGTATTATAATAACATTGAAACTAGTTTTACATAAATGCGTATTACCGTTATTTATTTAAAGTCAATTTAAACTTATAGGCAAACATTGTAAACGAACGAAGCAATCTATAAGAAGTGGGAATATAAAGCGAGGCATTCATATCATGATTGCAAGAGAAATGTTGAATTACTTAACATAGGAAATGTCAGTATATCAGCATGGGCATAGTTCATATTGTAATGTCATTAATCAGATGCCCAAAACACATTAAATATTTACGGCCAGTACCATTAACATTTGTTAAACTGTTTATCGTAAATTGTTGTTACTGAATAAGCTGAATAAAACATCCTTCGGTATCATTCAATTTGAATATGGACCTCGTTCAGAATGCGTCTAAAACCTATGGGAAATACGCGGGGAAAGCTGAGCTATATAACCATAGATATGTTAAAGTGCTTTGTCCATCTGATGCCTATAAGCATTGAAGGGCAAAACGAGCAAATCTCTCTGGGGATGCGATTAGATGGCGAATGGTAGGAAACAGTTTGTGTTAACGCTCATAAATAGTGTCTACCTCTATTAGTTGTAAGCGTGAAAACCTGGATAAAATAATTTGGTAAAAGACAATTGCGGTTTCTATCAGAAAGATCATTCCAGTATCAAAAATAGGCAACTTTAACAAATTGACCAAATCCTTCGTGAGCAGTGGGCGCATCTAAGATTCCGGTGGTAAGCAATATATCAACAAACATATACAGGGATTGAAGATATTGGTATGCTACAAAGAGAACCAAGCAACCAGAAAGTTGGCCAGAATGAAGAAACTGATAGACGCAGAGCTCCTGATAGTTGTTATCATGTTTTTAATCGGGACCGGTGAATCGGATTGCCCACGAAATAACCTCAATCTCAATGTAGGTAAGTATCAGTGGAATGATCAATATATTATATTACACCTGCACAATTTCTCATGAAACCATGGTAACTAAGCCTTTATTAGTTATATATCACACGCTTTGATAAAGTTCCATGGATAATGAGCTGTGTCGGATGGTGCTAGAGTATATAAATGTGTGATATATTTATATCTATTTTATGTCCTGTTGTATATCACCTGTCATCCGAGGCCTCCGATAAATCATGTACAATTTGTCTATGTAGCTATAACGCCGTAGTCTCAATGTTGGGGAGGGTTTACAAAGACAATTTGAAGACAGACATTCAGTTCGGTGTTTGGGTGACAACAATACGTATGTATTTGTTTACACTGAGACAACTTACTAACTATTAAGTCTCTTTGAAACCATTGTGGAGATATTTCTTCCCTGTATTCCACTAAACACAGGCGAAGTAGATTATTTATACACATAAGTGAAACACATTTAAGTACGACATTTGGCACAAACCAAATAAATAATCTAAAATTGAAAAAAAGGAATTGTTTGACAGAGTATAGACAAATATCATCGATAGAAGGAGTTGAGAACATAATATGATGCATCCGCAGGTGTGACCGTTGCTATAGAAAATGTCCAATATGTTACATTTCGAAAAACAAAAATTCGAATAAAAACAAAACAAAAACAAACTTAATGCTGTGAACATTTTCTATTAGTCTGTGTGATTCACGTGACAGTGAAAGGAATTAGTCAAATACTTTGTTCTTTTTCTTGTAGTATTTGTAAATTCTGGCGATCTGGACTTCCCTGAACAGTTTGATAAAATCCGCCAGAAACATGATCCGATTCCAGATTGTGTAACGTATTCCCCGGCTAACGTAGATGTGTGGAGAGATTTAGATCTACCAGGTGAAGGTTGGACAAAAATCCAGACAGGTAACATATATTGTCTTCAGTTTCTAGTTTTTGTACGGATTTATATACACTCAAGCAAAATTCCGAAGTTCAATAATCGTTCTAACTCACTATAATAAATTATTTTATTAATAATGTTTTTTTTTAAATTGATTAACTTATTTCGTGTATTATATTTAAGAACGAATGTTCCCTAACCTATATCGCAAATTTTACCACAGTGTGAGTTAGCAGAGTTACAAAGTTAACCCACAAAAAAATCGGCGTCACACTTTCGAAACGCGCGTGGCCAGATGAAGTCCTGCGTTCGTGTGGGATTGACAGCTCAATGTCGAACTCGGTGAAAATATTTGATGATAAAAGCTTTTTACTTGATTTTGTTTGTTCAGATTTAACAGTAGACACAGGTTTGATTTGAGTTATACTATTTCGCTGCCTTTATTCAGTTAGCTTTTCTTATTTTATTTAATTGTGAACTAGACACTTCCAACGAGCTTTATGGCCCGGCGTTTGCCTTCCCAGAAACATTTCAAATGAAAGCAACGCCGCAACGGTATAATTGATCATCAATTTTACCACACGTGACACCAATTCCTATCCTTTTCCATTGTTACATCATTTGAAGGGTGTTATGTATAAATAATTCAGCTCTGAATGATAAACAGCTGTGTATCAATTTTGTGTTGTTGTAAGTTCTAAGAGAGTAGATAATGATTATGACAGGTTGAGACAGCATATTTTAATTGAAGCATTTAAGAGATATATTCCTAACGATGTTAAAACAATCATTTACGACAAAGGGTTGATACTTTAAAAACTGTGAAACAAAAAATATAATAATGTGGTGTGTAATTAATTCAGAAAGTCTAACATTGTCATATCTCAGTGGTGGAAAGTAATAAATAAACACTGAAGGGCAAGGCGGATCTAAGCCCACCGGCCTCGCCTAATGAAACAATTTCAACTCCCCTTGCCTACCTGTAGCTCTTACCAAGATTATACTATGGATATAACCGTTTATTCATAGCGGGTTTTTGTCCCTTTCTAGTGATTTGTCTAATGGTACCTCTGATACGTTTCTGAGATGATATGCCATTTTCAGAAATGTCGTTTTCTGGTACTAATGTTATTATTGAGGATGAAGTTATCATTGCACTGTGTCGCACCATAACGTCCCTCTGTCTTCGGACTTTATTTCTGGACCGGTCGAATCAGGCATTAGGCCTTCGTTACCGTTTGAAGGTGTTCACCTGTTCCTGGGGAATGATTTTGCAGGGGCAGGCGCCTGATTTATTTCCTCCAAGCACGGTTACCAGGGCTATGTCTAAAATGTTTATCAGAAATAGGAAACTGAAAATACAAACATCACGACACATTTCTTACACATGTCATTTTCTGGATTGTTCTAACATGCTAGATATTTGGCCATGGACCAGGTGTTTTCGGAGTACTATAGATGTTTATTTAAGTTGTTATTCTGCCAAGTCAAGTTTGTTACCAGTTCTATACAAATCCATGTTGGTTCTTTTTAAACAGTATTGTCTTTTAATACTTTGAGCCGTTCACTGTCCAAGAGACATTTAAATACTATTCCCCTGAGAGGAATTGCTATGCCCGTGAATGTGCGCTTTCTGAAGTGAGAAAGATACAAACACTGTGTTTCGCGGTACATGGATTTCGACAAATGACTGTTTAAGAAGTGTTACCTGTTTATATAGCTCTTCCCTGAAAGAGACTGTGTATCGGCGTTTTAACTCCCTGCGTGGATCAATATTATTATATTCCCTGAGCGGATTTTCCAACATTTCAACGGTTCTTAAAGTGGACTTACTCCTTTTCATTATCACCTGTAAGTAGCATACACCGTGCATATATTTGTATTGAAGTACTATTATCACATTTATTGATATTAAATATTGTTTTTGTTTTATCAAATTTGCTGGGTTTTCTCTGCGGTCATTTCCATTAGTTTTAATATTGGGAATTGTATCGTAACAAGGGTGATATAATTAAAAAAATAGTGGTATTTCGTCAATTGTATCAAAGTATTTCGTGAAAAAGTGTTTTCTAATGTGTAAACTGACTTAATTTTAACAAAATAAGCCAAAACAAACAAAAACCTTCGATTTCAATATAACAAGTTCAAGAATCGATACATTTCCCGTTCGTCCCCCATTTACCTGAATCGAACCAATCGGAGCCAATCGTAAGACTTCGTCTTGATGTCCACTATTATCCTGTCAAAGTCCACTCGCTTCCATTCAAAGACTGCTTAGAAATGTCTACTATTATCCTGTCAAAGTCCACTCGCTTCCATTCAAAGACTGCTTAGAAGTAGTGTTTTGAACGAAGCGTCAACAATAAGAACAGGAGTCAGTCTGAGACAACATGGGGCCTACATGTGTATGCACACAGGGAATATGCAATTTCGACATGATAATAAATAATACTGGTAATTTGGTTATATTTTGTCTTATTTTTAAGAACTGGAACGCCATGGGCGTTCAAGCAAGCTGGAGACTCATGTTGTTGTTGGACCATACTACACAAACTTGGCCATGATGATGGAGCAATTAGATGTGACGTATTTAGTAACTGCAGGAAAGGGCTACGATTGGCTGGATCAGAACAGAATTGATGATCCGGTAACGTGGAACACAATGATAGATCTGATTCCACCTTCACGGGACCAAAATAGAGCCGTAGTGGACCTTTTCCTCAACAAGAACTGGGTCAATGCAATAATGATAATGCCTGATGAACTTGGAAACGAAGGTATGGCCTGCATGGTCGTTGAAACACAGATACAAACTCATTCAGGGAATCATTTATTGTCCTTTACGTCAACGCTGCGACTTGAAATATAAATCGATTTGTTCAAAGCTTTATTTTCTTTGAGCTGACTACCACGGTCATAACCATACTACACATGCCTTTTTTCTTAATCTTGGGGATTTGTCATCTCGTTTCGGAATACTACTTAAACTATATATTATCTATTTGATATGCTACTCTAATAAATATCTTCAGAATAGAAAAACCGTATTGATCAGATGATGACAAAGTCAATATACAGTAGGGTCTGTGTCTTGCTTAAGACTTACCCAACGAGAAGACAGGCTTGCTTAAAACCGACGATAGTTGTAAATGCATTTTTCATACCATCTTCGTTTATATTTTGAAAATTAGTCAACAGTGACGAAACAATCCGTTCGAAGCAGCCGACAAAATCAGCGTACAGTTATTGTTTTTACCTCTTTGGCTGAAGAGCTCCACAGTCTTGCTTAAGACTGGAATCTGGATTGATTTTGTAGTCAGCTGAGTACGTTCGTAAAAAGTTTTATAATCAAACATTTGGAGCAAAACTCGTGAGAGCACTCGTAATCTGAAGGATTTGAACGCTGTTTGCCTTGAATATGTTCGAGTTTGTATAACCTTGGCCCCTGATTTGATTTGGTTTGCAAGTATGTCATGTTGATCATCTTCCAGTGTCTATCATCTTCCACAATTAGCATATTCTTTTCCAGAATGCAAGGACTTAGCTCAACAGATGATTAGCAATAAGATCGCCTTGATACCATTTTCTATACCAGATGATTCTTCAGAGAACATGATAAAGGAAGTTCTCAGGAATGTCCAGTTATTATTTCAGAAACAAATCGTCATCTGTAGTCCACGGGATGAGTTTGATAACCTTATCTTTAACGTTCTTTCGGAGGTATGTTTTCATATATTGAATTTTTCAGGAATTTAAAATTTGTAATATCTTCATTATAAGAGTTGTTTTACACTACAGTTACGTTTAAGTTTCCGGTCTTTATATGTTAGTTAATATCTCGTGTGCTTATAAATATCATAGAAAGTATTGGTAATTTTATTTCTTCTATTTTGTTAAAAGGCGAAGAAATCGAAGATGTTTGATAAACCAGATTTGGTGTTTATGATAGTAGAGCCGGTAAGTTCTATATCGTGTGACGTCATTTTTGATCATGTGTGTCACTTTTTAAAGCAGATAAATATATTTTTAAAGAAAATCACACTGGCACAGGGATGACGATTAATAAAAAAATCGATAAATCATCTCATGTTCTAGATAAATTCTCAGAAAAAAGTTTTTTCAATAGATAGTTATAAAACAAAACATTGATTTCTAAACAAAACTACTTATAAGTAGTTTAAGGCGTTGAAAGCGTTTTACCTCATAGTGTTTCATAGTATAGTCTTTGTTCTCATATTGTTTCTGAGTATTTACATTTCATGGCGGTTTTCCTATAATACAAGGGGTAATATAAACCAGGCATAAGTTATTTTGTACTCATATCTGTCATACATTCCAGCGTTTTGTCAAATGTTTCAGTATTCACTCCTCCAAGCTCTATCCGGGATGGATAATACGTATAAGCTGGGTTTGTTTGGAGTGCAGTGTCAGTTATTAGCATTCCGTTACATCCACCCTCAGATGGAAATGTTGAGTAGATACGGGTCAGTGGCAGCAGATACGGCACTTCTGATTGGCAAAGCAGTGGAGCTTTATCTCAATGATTCTAACTCAGAAACTGATCATTCTGGATTCACATCAAAGAAACTTCTCCACTATATAACACAGGTACGGATAATGAGTATTGGGACCTATGTGAAAATTATATCATTTCTGTTGTTTTTTTTTAAATTTTAAATGATCAAACCACGTATTTTTGACTATCATAAAATCTAAAATGTTAAAGTACTGTAGCTATTAATTACCATTGAAATGTTACATGTGTCGTTTGAAAAGCCAGCAAATGTAGGATACTTCTAAATCTTGTTTATAAAAGCTTGACTGGCTGGAGAAAGCGATTGTGAAATAGCAACAGAAAAATAATTATTAAAGATTGAACCGTTTCTAGTTTGAATATTGACACGAATTTATTGCTGTCTGCATGGAAGGTTGGTCGGTCACCGAGTCATCTAGATGGACAGACAGGGTTAATACAATTCAATGAACGTGGAGACAGGGATAATTACACGTTACATCTCTACAAACATGGCGGAGTTAATCTGTTCGAAAAGGTATGTTAATTACCTGTACTTACAGTAAAAGTATCTTC
Organism: Cryptochiton stelleri; assembly: GCA_031471745.1. Taxonomy (NCBI): domain Eukaryota; kingdom Metazoa; phylum Mollusca; class Polyplacophora; order Chitonida; family Mopaliidae; genus Cryptochiton; species Cryptochiton stelleri. Next base: position 13,711 of record JAUELC010308949.1, read on the forward strand.
ACTGGGCGAGCTTCCTATAAAACTCAGCTAATAAACATAAACTAAATGTTTTCAAGGCATTGCACAGATATTTAAGAAAATAGTCCACACTTCCATTTGCATTATAATCAATCTATTAACATTATTTTTTAGACCAATCTGTCAGCAGATCTACCGCGGTTTTCCGAACAGACTAATCGTATATTTACCTGGTTTAATATAACTTCGTTGTGTTTTAGGTCACAGCAATTTTATAGTTCGCAAATTTGCTATTAACGGCCGTATATAAGTTGAGATACTATATACTCAGTACACATTCTGAGATACTAGGGAGAAGCAATGACCACTCATCAGTCAAAATAGTTGTCAAAGTAAC
>JAUELC010309059.1:0-14923 GCA_031471745.1 Cryptochiton stelleri
TTGTTATTGCGTAAGTGCAGTAGTCAGTGGAAGGTAAGTTTAGTTTAGAAACATACAAATTATAATAAATTTGTCAAGTTTTGCATCCTGTGCTTGTCTTGACTCTTGTCATTGTGTGTTGCCAGTGATATCAAAAGTGCTTTTCCTCTCCAATGGAGCTGGCATGCTGTTTTATAAGTACGGTGTAAAACCCCCAATCAAACAAACAAACATATCCCATTGGGCCGGCACGCTGTCATATGAATGACAGAACCTAAAGTACAGCGTTAATCCTTATTCATTTATTATTTTGATATTGCTCTCCTTATTGGGTGATCTAGTTAGCCAGCATTTACTGCTGTCAAGTTGGAGCTTCACTCTGAGACAGAAAACCAAAGCTTACATTGGTTGGTTTGTAGTACCAGTAACAAAAAATTTGAATAAGGTTTGACAAGTTTATTGTTTTGTCTGAAATTGTGTGTGATCATAAATCAATTACAGTTGGGTTTCATGGAACAAGGCTTGCCTCTTGAATTTGAGACAAGAGCTAAACAATGCTCACCTGTTAGGTTTTACGAGAGTTTTTTGATCAACTAGGCGAGTGATTAACATTTAGTATAATGCAAAATGTATTCTTCTGGGAGATCTGAAAACAGTGTACCTAAATAACATTTAGGTGAGCTGTAGGTGAGGGAGAGTGATCACTCTCCTCAAGCCCTGCCGAAATACTGCCTTGCAGTTAGGGATTGTTTGGTGACGTTCTTGTCATATTTTCAGATCAATTTTCTTTTAGCCAAGCTAATGGGCAGCAAGAAGCTGTTGTGGCATCCTGTTATGTCCTGTGATTGTCTTGTATCTTGTCATTGTTTGTTGCCAGTGGTTTCGAGGGTGGTTTCCTTCACCCATTGGGCTGGCATGCCGTCATAGAAGTGAAATAACCTTAAGTACGGCATAAAACCCAAATCAAACAAATCAAACAAACTGAAGCAACGATGTTGTCTCAATTTAGCGTTGACAACTCATCTTATCTTCAATATGTAACCCAAGCACGTTTTAAAAGTCTACTTTTCATGTGCTGTTACGAGTGTAAAAAAACAAAATTAGATCAGGATATATACACCCATATTTCTTTACCTGTTAATAAACTTGTTAGGCAATGAAAGGAATATATTGCATGAGATAAAAATTGAAAAATTGACAATTGAGTAAATGCAAAACATTATTTTGCGCAAATTTAAATTTTAATGTAATAAATTAATAATACGGATTTTCTGTTAGTGCTTAGGACATAAAGTTCCCGAAAAAATGTCTCGTTTGGCGGCCATTAGTATAAATATGATTATAAAAGTCTGTCAGTTTATATTTTTTGATTGTGTTAAGGTGCGTGGTTCAATTAAACATGACAAGATATAGAATTTTTTAAAATACAACGGATCAAATTTATAGTAAAATCCTGAAATTACATTGTGTAATTTTTGTGACAGGTACAGCGTTTTGTTGAATTGCACATTTATGGTCTGTTTTTGTTTTTTTGTATGTCTGTGTGTTTTTCTGTAATATTAAGAGATTCGACAGTAACATCATGTATATGTGTTTTATTGTATGATGTTTGATAGTGGGATAATATGATAGTGCTAACATATATCAGACAGACCCAGTAATATTTGACCAGATAATGACTACTTTCCTCTGAGCTATATTGTGGTGTTTCATTTGATGGACAAGCTTTGTTGGAAAGACTTCCCGAAGGTGACTCTTATTGACATCAGTCCTTTGGGACAATGAATGTGACGTGAACAAAGCTAAGAGTAAGCTCATCTTGATGGGTTGATGGCCATCATTGATCATTCCTTCGAGACAATGAATGTGGTGACGACAAAGCTCAGAGTAAGCTCATCTTTATGGGTTGATGGCCATCATTGATCATTCCTTCGAGACAATGAATGTGGCGTGGACCAAGCTCAGAGTAAGCTCATCTTGATGGGTGGATGGCCATCATTGATCATTCCTTCGAGACAATGAATATGGTGTGGACAAAGTTCAGATTAAGCTCATTTTGATGGGTTGATGGCCTTCATTGATCATTCCTTCGAGACAATGAATGTGGCGTGGACAAAGCTCAGAGTAAGTTCATCATGATGGGTTGATGGCCATCATTGACATCATTCCTTTGAGACAATGAATGTGGCGTGGACAAAACTCAGAGTAAGTTCCTCTTGATGAGATTCTCTTCATTTCTGATCCACAATGGTTTGATCCCAGAAGACCTGACCAGTTTGATGTTAGTGTGATCTGGCAGTCTGATGACTAGCTGCATGGTTACAACACTCGAGAGTTAATCAACCAGCACACAATTCCATCAGCTCATTTTGATATCTATAGAGGGCATAGATCAGCAGAGTCGTCCTCATCCACAGAGCCTCAGCAGCTCCCCAACCTCCTCTATTGTCCAATGCTGCCATATTGGTTTTGTTGACTGACAACCCGTGGAGATGTTATGCTTCTTTTTTGCTTGCAATCTGGATGGCTTCAATTATTCCTGACAATGCTACATTTCCTCAATTGTGTTATTGTTACACAGAAAAATATATATATAGCTGGAAGAGACTTCTACTCTCCATTGATTTAAGTCTGAGTGTTTATATCTGTTATTTATATCCCAGCATCCTGGTTAGTGAAGCTGGGATTTGATATGATCTGTATCAATTGTTGGTAACTGTTAGCCCTACTGGAGCCTCTATTGTGGGGAATGTGTGGATGGAGGCTGGCTAAGGAGCTGGGCTGGATGGAGAGAGAGTGAGGGTTTATTTCTAGAGATGACCTCCCAAAACCTGGGGCTCCCCACTCTAACTAATCTCACCACTATTATTCTGACTTAATTGCCGCAGTGAGAGAGTGCAGAAAGGCCCCTATTTACCACTTGAGAGAGTTGGTAAAGCAGTAGTATGTAAGCAGATATACAAAAGCAGTTGGCCCTCTCCCCACGGCTTGATATCTCACTTATGCTGCCATTTTCTTAACTTCTCATCCCTAATCAAACACTGTGTGGCCTTATCATTGCGGGTGTTAGAAAACAGCTAGCTTCTCCCCCTACCCACTCATATCTAACTACTATCTACTACCTAAACATAATACAGTAATACAAGGGAGGGCACCTAACCCCATGGGGCAACAGCTCCGCGATGCTGATCATCTTGATGTAAGAAGTCTCCGCTAGAAACCAATCTCTCTTATTGTATTCAAACTCTTGTTTCACATAAACAAATGCAACAGCTTCTTACACTGCAAACCAATAGTGATAGCTATTTTTACTGCCACACAGCTCATCTGATAAATTGTTAATTTAGGATCACGCTGACAGTGCTTCGTGTTTTCCACCCATTCAACTGATTGCCAGCGGCTCCATTGTCCACAAAAACTAAATTCAATCTAACAGTGGCCTTTGCTCTTCTCTTGGACAAGAAGATATCTGCTTAATAGATTTGACTGTGTTCCTCATTGCTGCTATTACCTTGTCATGCAATTAAAGGTTTTATCAGTGAATTTATTTTTTTCTGTTTATAAAAAATCTTGTTTCTTTTATTTTGAGAAGAGCCCAAAAGGCATATGAATCTTGATGAACGTGCCTCAGTTGAAATAACTTCTGCAATGTTGCTTCAAACATGGGGAATACATGTCTTGAATAATGGTTGCAAATATTTTTAAAGAAGCAATACTGTGATAATTAGATTTTGTGGCCATATTTGTGCCGATTTGAAGGACATTTAAAAGTGGTGTTTATCACAAGTAGACCATTTAACGGATATCCTCATCTGTGTGTTAACTCAAATTTTTAAATAAAGACATATCTATCAACTCAAGTTTTACCTGATGATAATAAAGACATGTCTATCAACTCAAGTTTTACCTGATGATAATAAAGACATGTCTATCAACTCAAGTTTTGCCTGATAATAAAGACATATCTATCAACTCAAATTTTACCTGGTGATAATAAAGGCATGTCTACCAACTCAAATTTTACAAATACACATTTTATATCGATCAGAAAATTCCAAACTCATCGTATTACCAGAGTTTTAAGGAATCATTGGCCAAAGCTTTTTGGATTTTGTACACATTATTGTTTTTCAGGTATCTTTATTTAGGAGATATTCAGTAAAACACTGTGAATCTCACAAAAGACAGATTTTGTAAACAATTTTGACAGGGTCTATCATATGAAGATCACTTCCCGTGTTTTCTGTTTTCTCATCTTTAATCAGTCAAAAAGATTAACCATCATCATTTTAATTTAAAAATGCATTTAAAACATCTTTGGTAATTAAAAATACTGCTATATGCATATAATATCTTTGAATTATTATTTTTTTTTTATATTTTATAAAACTTTATTAAATATATTTAACAAAGTTTTATATATTATAGAAAAGATATATATAAAAGAAATATATTTAACAAAAGTTTCACAAAATATAAAAAAGATATAATAATTCAAAAATATTATATGTATATAGCTGTATTTTCAACTACAAAATTTGTTTTAAATGCATTTTTCCTCAATATTAGTCGGTATAAGTAGCCTATGGTTAATGCTATTTTTATAAAACTTTAAATAAATCTTTGATTTTATTTCATTTGAGTGAAATAACCTTGTGTATGGCGTTAAACACCAAAAAATTGCCTGACTATTCTAGAATGGGGTTTATTTGGCATATCGTACTGTATGATGATGACAGTAAAACTGATCATTAATGTGTAATACTGTACATTGATGAGCCTAATGCTGAAATTGTTTGTCTGAATTGAATACAGGATAGGATTGCTTTTACCTTGAGTACAAAACTCTTACATACTAATATCATTATTTTCTATTGATTGGCTTAATAATGAAATTGTGTTTTTATTTGATTGTAGGATTGTGTGTATTTGACTCATCTGTCATGTAAGCTGTAGGGAGTGTAACGGAATAGCTGGCATGATGAATGATATGGACAGACATATTCAACAAACCAATGATAGGTTACAGTGTATTAAACAGGTAGGATTTTAATTATCTACTCTCCTTTATCTTGATTAGCTAATTCGTTTATTTGGTTGTAGCTATTTAGTGATTATTTTTATCAAAATATGGGCTTCAGTTTTCCACCCACTGTGGCAATGCTAGATTTCTTTGATTGTGAAATATGTGGTATTCTGTAATATTTTTGTTAGCCAAACCTTGCTATTTATTTAATTTTATCCCAACTTTTATATCACCTTGTAGCATTTCTCTTACTTTATCACATTTAAAATATATATAAAAAACTTACCTGAAAAACCTTCGGTAAAAAATACCTTTTTTCAAGCTGCGGTTAAATGTTTGTTTTACCTGGAAAATGTTACATATTATATGCTGCTAATATTTATTTAGAGGAGTCCATATTTCATCCAACTGCTGTAAACAGAAACTTGGATGAATATTTGTGTGAAAAAATTGTGACTTCTGTTCCAGGCGTTGATATTGAGTGCATCTGATCGCCCAGGTTTATGTTCTGATAAGGTAAAGATTTGACAACATCCATGAAATTCATCTCATAATATCAATCCCTTATGTTTACTGATTGCACAATTACTCAATATTATTCTTAATAGTTTAAAAACTATCAATAATAGTGCTAAACCAACAATATTGTTATAGTCTATTTAGAATGGTATATAATTAAACTGTTTTATTAGTGAACCAAAATAAAAATCAATGCACAGGTTAAAGCTGAATTTATTAGTTGATCAAAGTCTCTGGGGCCGTGCCATGGCTAAGTGGGTTGTGCATGGGACTTCTCAACCTCCTTCGATGTAACACACATACATGTATAACAGGTTTGACATACTCTGGCAACATTAGATATATTAGGGAGATTTTGCTCTGAATGTGGAAATCGTAGGGTGGTTTTTGTGAAGTTTCTTCTTGATTTTTCCCCAAACACAGGCAATCCAAAGTCGTCATGTTCGTGAAATACCCTTGAGTATGACATTTAACACCAAACAAACAAACAAAACTTAAGGTCTCTATGAGTCCCCGACACCTGTATTTATTTGAAGTACAATCTTTCGCTTGATGTTTTGTGAGATAATATAATAATTAGACAAACAAGCCAGAACAAAATATCCTGCTATAAATTATACTCGCCTGAAGAAGTAGCTTAAGAGATAGACAATTTTCATCCTTTATCTAAACTCATCCATGCTGAAGAAGGTAGGAATAAACTTAGAATATAAAAATAAAATTGTTCAGTCTTTCATCGTTTTTGTTAAACAAATTAACCCCTTGTTAAGAAAGTGACAACCAGCTTAGCCCAAAGCTGACACTGAATTTTAATTGATGAATTTAGTTTGTATGAATTTATAATCCAGGTGTATGCTCTTTCTGTTTAAACGCACCTATCCCAGCATCTGTACTATAAATATACAACATCTGGCAATCTGAAAACATGTGGGCTACTTATTATAAATTTAGGAAATAATTGCATTTCAAAAAAATAGTTTTTAATACATTTAGAGATATGAGTTGAAAGGTAAACGATAGCCCACATAATTGGGTTAGGAACACACCAGCAATTTACCCTATTATAAATAGAAACTATAATGTTTTTTTTTCAAAACCACAATGTCACTTTTCTTTAGAGTTAAATTAATCAAGTGTCCATGATTATATAATAACCTAAAGCCTGTTTTAAAGAATCTCGCTTTACATTTTGCTTGATTTCTAATGTTAGGTGAAATTTGGTGAATTCTAAAATGTGTCTTTTTCTACTTTATTTTACAAATAGGTGCACTATAATTATTTCGTGTTTATTGAAATGTGATGCTAACTTTTTTTAGATCAATTATTTTTGCGCACTTTTCTTCCCTTTCCTATATATTTAAGTTGTAATTTTAAGTGCATCTTTGCTTTTCAAACTTAGTTTATTTCACTGGTAATTTGTTTCTTGTGGTGGTTTATTATTGTGTGTTTAACTGGTAAATGTATAATAATGATAATAATAATAAGTTTATGAGTTGATGGGAGAAATTAAACAATCAAAAATTAGATGAGAGAGGGGGAAAGAAAAAAAAAGAAGATAATTTCAATGTCTATTTTAAAAAATTATGATAACTTGCATTCTTATTTTATCGCTGGGAACATTTTTTTCCTCGTAATATTCTCTTCCATTTTGTTACTGATGTTTTTTTGTTGAATTAATTGGTTGATTAAGATATGGTTGATAGAGCACGTTTTAAACAGACTGAAGAGTAGAATAAAGTGTCTGAGGGAAATAAAGATATTTAAACAAATCTTAAGACAAATTAACATATTTTTTTATTTTTGCATGACTCAAAATTTACTAGAAAAAATTACAAATATAAAATCAAATTTATGTTTTGCAATCTAAGATGGATTTAGTCCTGTTTTCGGGGTCAGATTTTAAAATATAATTCAAATTGATTCTCTCTTAAAGACTTTATAGGAATTCAGTGTAACAAATACACCTAATATAGCTCCCCGAATTTTCACCCGTAACAGTTGTATGAAATACAGCCAAAATAGCTACAGCTCAGCGTTTTTTTTATACATTTTGATGAGTCTCTTTGTGAATTCTTGCAAGTCATTGTAAAGAGATTCTCCCATTTTTACCCTAACTTAACAGTTGTATATTAAAACAAAATTTGAAGAAAAAAAAAGATAATTTTTGACGAAACAATTCAATGGTTTTACTCGATATCTAAAATTTAAATTTAGAAGCTGAAATTGATAAATTGTTAAGTTTGTGGTTTGTTTTTACTGCTGAATGATGATAGCTTTTTGTATTTACCTCTTAGCATCTGGCCACTCCCCAGGGGTTTCAGAATGCAGCCCGAGAACTACTGGAATGGTGCTCCGACCAGCGAGCGTTTCAGCGCCCTTTTGAGAGCGGCCTGATGGGATGCTTAACGGTGAGTAAACTAAGGCCAATAACTCTCTCTTATTCTCCGCTATGTGGCGTACTCTAAATACCCCTATAAACCGACAACATAAATAAATAATCATGACATAGTCTGTGGTTAAGATTGTTTGAGTCGAAGGTAAATTTACTATGATTTAGAATGTCAATTTGTTGAAAAGTCAGAAGAAAAATGAGGTAGCTATTGGGGTATTAATTGTATGTTGTGTTTGAACAAGCTCTGCCTTCCACCCAGAAAACTCCTACAAATAAGCTCTCCATGTGCTCACTAATGATATGCATGTCTTTACCAACTGTAGACTCTTATTCTATTTAACAACAGGGTTAACTGGATGATCTTTTATGATCTGTCTCTAGAAATGTTACCCGTCTCTCTGAAACGCTCACAAAATCTTTGATTGATGGATTGCCTCAAACTATTAGTGTTTGTGTTTTTTGCTTCTTTCCACAGGAGATTTTTCTTTACCTTGTATAATCAGCAGTAGTGTAAGATTGGTTAGTTAACAGCACGTTCTGTTTGAGTTTTCTCCCTTTTCCTGACCCTTTTCCCCCCTTATTACATATCACTCAACCCATTTCACAACATGCCTACACATGTGGCTCTTTATCAATTTCTACTGTATGTATTAACACCTATTCAAGTGCTTATATTAGTTACTGATGTTTTTCTAAACCTATACTATAATGCCTTACACTTGAGTTTTGTTATTCTTTTTTTCACCTAACTTAACTTTAGCTTGTTGTTTTTTCCCTGTTGTCAGATATGAGGCAGTAAGGGAATTGATTGTGTACTGCACACTTTAACAGTAAACATGTGTTACCATCTAGTTAGGTTCCCAAACAATAACTCTGATAAGCTCATGCCAATGTATGTTATCATTTTCCTAGGATCCCAATCGATCAAATCAAAAAGGCTACCAAACAGATTTATATAAATTATTTAATTTTCCTAAATCAGTTACATATCCTTACTTATTTTTATAAAGATAGATGTAAATATAGTTTATTAATTTGAATACTGTATTAGAGTATAAATTTTCCTCTAACGTCAATGGTGGTTTCCTGCACCCTCTGGGCTAGCATGCCATCTTACGACTGAATATAAATAACCTTAAGTTTGGCGTAAAACCCCAATTCAACAAACAATCACAGTAATGTAATTTTGAATACTTAAAGTTAAGATATCTATTTAATGACAAATGGTAATGTGCAAAAAAAAATGAATTCTGCTATTATTAAAGTTAGGGTAAAAGAGTTTACTGTACATATGTGTCCCATATGTCAGTCGATACGGGGAAATAGACCAGGTGTAAAATACAGGTAGGGTAAGTTTACAGAGTGATAACAACATTAGGTATTGAATTGAAACAAGCATTCATACATCTTGCCCATCTCTTGTCTTGTAATTACTTGTAGACCTGTGTATACATACGTGCCCACCATCTTTGACGAGAAATCACTCTAGTTAATTTTGCAAAGGAAGTAATTGAAAGCTGTCAATGTTGTATAAGATTCAGGGCTGTTAATGGTCCTACGATTATGTAAGAATTGATGTTATATTTAAGAGACTGAAAGTTCCGCCCACAATCTGTGACCTGTCAAAGCCGATATATCATACACTTGTCATTCGAATAAACAACGTAATTGAACACCTAAAAGAATTGTCAAAGAACCTTGAGGTGAACTTTTAGGACTGGCATTATACCAATCGATAACTGTTATATAAAATGTCATATACCTTATTTAAAAATGACAAACGTGGGACTTTTTTTACATTAAGGATATACCTGTTTAGATTAAACTGTATTCACTTTTAGTGATTTTCACAGTATCATAAAAAACATTTATTTTAATAAAAAAAATGATACCTGCCGCCAAATGACTGAAATAGCTTCAAATGTTACACAGCAAAGTAAGTTTTGTCACATGGTTTATACGTTAAGATATAAAAGGACAGACATTCCTTAATCATTTCTTTCATAATTTCTTAATATTTAGAAATATTTTGTACTGTTTAACCGTTATGTAAGGTAATTTTCATGTAAAACAAAAGAGGAAAAAAACAACCACAAACTTAAATGTAAACTTAACTATTCAACTTATTGTTAAAAAACTATTACTTTTTGGTTTATACACGTATTTACTTCTGCTAGCTATAAAACATATTTGAACTGTTAGTTAGGAACAAACAGTATTAATTCTATATTCATGAACATGCAGCTTGCAGTGTAGCACATGTGACTGTATTGGTTATCTAAGCGTGTGTATCTATTGATGAATCAGTGATAGGTATTGATTGACGACTCTTCGGTCTTACTAGTTGATTTCACTACCTGTGGTGTGTAAAGAGAGCTGTTATATAGCCACCTGGATAAGTGCACACCTTACACTTCTTACCCCTGTTGTTTAGTACTTCACTTAGGGTAAACACGTCGAGAATCAATACACAGACCACTAGTAGTGTCATTCAAAGAGACTCGGTGACAAATAGCTTCCCTTTGACTCTATAGTTCACTGTTTATTATAATTATACCCCCGCTACGAAGTAGCTGGGGGTATATAGCGCTCCAAATGTCCGTCCGTTACACTTTGCTTTCCAGAGCATATCTCAATCACCGTTCAATATTTTTTTACCAAACTTTATATTTCCTTCAATCAGGTACTTAGATTGTGCCTTTTGCTATTTTTACGTTTCTAAAGCACATACCTAATTTCCATATTGCAATCTTAAATGTCAAATGTTAATATGTGCAATACGTCTGGTTTCCGGAGCCTATCTAAAGAACCGTGTAATATTTCTTCACCAAACTTTATATTTCCTTCAATGAGGTACTTAGGTTGTGCCTTTTGCTATTTTTACGTTTCTACAGCGCTTACCTAATTTGCATATTGCAATCTTATAGATCAAATGTTAATATGTGTAATACGTTAGGTTTCCAGAGCCTATCTCGAGAACTGTTCAATATTTTTTTACCAAACCTTATATTTCCTTCAATCAGGTACTTAGGTTGTGCCTTTTGCTTTTTTTACGTTTCTACAGTGAATACCTAATTTGCATATTGCAATCTTAAAGGTCAAATGTTAATAGGAGCAAAACTTTTTTTTTTCCGCAGCCTATCTTTAGTATATCTGCGGGGGTATGTGAGCTGTGCTCACTTCTGCTCTAGTTAATTCTGAAGTGTGTTAAATTAACTTATAAATCTGTTTTCTTCCTCTCTGTTAACAGGAGCAGACAGTTAAAGCCTCTCAGCCCATAACCCCTGTTTGTCTAAAAAACAACAATATTCTTCCTCCACAGGTAAAAAATAACTCTATATTCTTACGAATACTTAATGTCTTGCAATGCCTTGTCCATTGTTCGCCTGCCTATTGATATTTATGTTTTTGAAACTGATTGGATTATGTTCAAATTTGCTGTGTAGTTAGTCATAATTATGAATAGGCCAATTAAGTTCCACTTTCTTCACATTGGGTCCACAACTTATTTGCGTTCTGCAATCTTATTGGTCGAGAATTTCCATTTTCTATCTTTTATAAGATTGATCAGATTGAATTAAATTTGCTGTTAGTGTTAACCATATAGATTGCAGCTCCAGTTCAACTTTCATCATATCCCAATTTAATAGTTCCATGCTGGACCTTTTGAGGAAAGAAAAAAAAAATGGATCAGATTTAATACAAATTACAATATAGATAATATGCTGCTCAAGATAGACTTTTTTTTCAGCTTATAACTATTTGCATACTGCATCTGATTTATTGATAATTTTCTTATGACTTTTGGAAAAATGATTTTATGTCAATGTTTACCACTGGTATATACATTGTAAGTATGAACTCTCAAGTTAAATTTGCGGGCAGTTGGTGGAAACTTCCAGTGCCTTAGTGCTCTCAAAGCTGAAGGGCAACACGAAGCTGATCTGTTGTGGCATCTATCACTAAAATTTGCGCACTTTGTCCTGTATCTTGTCATTGTATCTTGCCAGTGATGTGGCAAAAATAATAAAGGAATTGAAGAGACTACAGCACTAGATTTGTGTACACTTTTATATCACATTATGGCTCTATCTGTTTTGGAAGGGTTCTGAGCTCAATCTCTCCTACAGATTTGTTGCCATTTCTGTCAAACTTGACAAGGATGTTTTTTACACTTATATGCATGTGCAGAATTTTTTTTCTCAGAGTTGCAAGCCAGGCCCTCTAGTTTACAAGAAGTAAATGTCTAACAGTAGTGTTTGAAATGTTTGGGTGTCAAGATGACAGGTAGTTTTTCCGTGTGACAGGTAAAACGACTCTGGCCTTTGTGATATTTTGAGTAATAATAGCACACTTTCCAATATAGAATCATGGCAGATCTTGGAGATCATCAGAATCCAAATTAAAACAAACAAAAAATTTCCGTTAATTACAGCCTTGCCTTTCATGATCACATCCCAGGGTTAGCTAACTAGCTGTCCAGTTGTCCTCAAGGACAGCCATAGTCGGTTTTTGGTTGTTTTTGAACGGCCAAAATATCTTGGTGGAGGCATCAATGGACGGTCGCATTTTTGTTCTCAACTCTTTCCCCCCATGCAAGCTGGCTTTGACGTGTCAGCCGTCTCAATGTAAGCGCATTTTTATGTGCCAAGCAGATCTCAATTAAGCTGCGTTTGGACGTGTCTGAAATCTCGCATGACATTTAGGTATCTTTCCAGAAGGGAATCCCATTAAAAACAAGATGACATTTCCAGGCCATCTAGTTTCCAAATTTGATTAGCTCAGTCTAAAAATAACCTCGTTTTGGCGTGAAAACTTCATGGAAAAGTACCAGTGTAGGGGATTTCCTCAATGCAGAACACACTTTTTATAATGGCAACAAGCTGTCTCGTTTACCTTGCGTTGTTCTGTATTTGTGGCTATGCATATCACTGCTATGACTGATTTTTCTGCGGGCGGTTGGAGGGAGCTTCCAATTGCACCTGGTGCTATCAGTGCTGAGGGGCAACGCAGAGCTGATATGTTGTGGTGCCCTGTTATATCCTGTGGTTGTTTTGTATCTTGTCATTGTTTGTTGTCAGGGCAGGCCATTAGGCATGATTTGACAACAAGGTGTCAAAGAGGCAGGGGTTTGTGGGTCGCCGCTTGAGGCGTCCATTTATAAACCCCTGAAAACGTTTTGGAGTCTGTTAGCTCCACAGCGTAACCTAAGAACATAATATCAAGGTTTTATTATGCTTATAATAATACATGTAATTTTGAATATGAAAGTCTGATGTGCATGTAATTGTTTAGGCATATCTGAATCTTTAGATTCTTCTGTTTTAATAAAAAAAAAAAAAAATCCTCTGCCTGTCGAACAGAAAAATGTCGACTGGTATTTTCCCATAACTAAGGTGAATCCGATGATCAAGATGATCAAATGCGAGGCTGCTTCTGAGCCTTGATTTAACTCTTTACCCAAAAGACCCCCTTGCTCAACAGTAATACAACCCATAGCTTGCAAGCCACAGCCAGAGATGTCATGTCTCAGCAAGCAAGCTGAGGCTGCACTGCCCAATACAAAATATTACAGAGGAGACGACCTGTGGTACATTTTTTTGATTCATAAAACATGTGGAATATAGCATTTAAAAAAAAAAACAATTAAACAAAAAATAAAACCAGTTATCTGAAGTTTAAAAAAAAATTATTATGATTAATTGTGTTGAAAATTTGAAAGAAAAATGTTGCAGTCTAATGTATGTACCGGTGTTTTTTTTCATTTACACTCGCATACAAATTAAAAACAAAATTATTTCAAAAATGATATTTACAACATCCTACAAAAGTTTTGTGAATGTCTGCTGAAGAATTTAGAAAAAGTTAGTTGGGTACGGTACAAAAAGCCAATTACGAAAAAATTTTCATGTTGTTGTAATTCAGTAAGTTTTATTTTCTTTTTTTTTTGTGTAGTGATCTGGTGTTAATTTATGACACAAACATGGATTGAAGTTAAAAAGAATGTATAATAATAAACCTGATTTATTAAGGGTTCAAAACTCAGTCAACTCTATATGAGTTGATCTTCCCTGAGGCCCTCCATTTACTCACTCTGCCACACACAAGCATATATGTGAGCAAAATATATTTGATTTATATGTACAAAAGAATAGAGAAGAAAAATGTATATATACCATCACGTTCGTCAATTGACAAAACTGTCAACCAATTATTAAAAAGTAAACTAGAAAAAAAAAAAACCCTATGAAAATCTAACAAAAGCTTCATTAGGTTAAAGGTAAAAATGAAATTAATTTTTAGGTAATGCGTTTTGTTATAATAACAATTACATGACGCAAAGTTGGTATTGATGAGTAAAACTTTGTACCAAGGAAGCATTTCTGACTTTTAGTGGCAATTGATTCCAGTGGAATGGACCGAAATATGAAAGATACTTTTTGAAAAGTATGTGGGAATGGGATGTCCAATTGCAAGCTTGATGAGGAACGTAGATTTCTTTCATAAGATACTTTTTCCGAAAATAAACTTTTCATATACCAGTACTCAGAGAAATTTGCATTTAAACATTTATAAACACATTTATAACATTTTTTGATATTTTACAATTTTGTAGATTGTCATCCAGTTTAAATCTTGAGACGTTTCTCCTGTAGACTGATTTTTGCTGTTGATTAGAATTAATCTGGCTGCCATTTTTTGACAATACGGAACAGAATTCACTGCTAAATTGATATTCAATTTAATTGCTTCAATAATGGAGCACTTTGAAGCAAACATTTTTTTTTTATCTAAAATGATTCTGGCTACTCTTTTCTGCAATTTCAGTAGCCTGTTTCAGAGATTTTTGGGACACGTACCCTAAATTGTACTACAAAAATCAAAATGTGGCAAAATATAACTGTTATAAAATGTTTTTCTTGTATTCAGATCTAGATATGTTTCAGTGTTTCTCAAACTACCATGAATCTTAGATCAGGTGGTGGTTTTTACAAGCTTTCCTCTCG
>JAUELC010309170.1:0-14918 GCA_031471745.1 Cryptochiton stelleri
AGAAACGCCTTTACTCGCACGACACGTTGTGGTCGAGCAGCCGCCGTTTGTGGCAAATCTTGAATTGTCAATCAAATCAGTTAGGGATAATGAGGCCAAGCAAGTTTGGTTTTGTTCAGCCTTTCAGAGAAACAAATGTGATAAAAATGTTTCCCATTCATCGAGTATAAACAGTTGTGTAGGTCAAGTTTTACACATATGTGCCACATTTTGGTTAAAAGAGAAAATTCAAAAACCACACGCTGAATGTTCGGCTCTCTGTCCTGAGCGAAATAAATCTAAATGACTATCACTCAATTCTTGTCTGAATCCCGAGTGTGAAATATTTGTACCCGCTTATATGAAACGCCAAATCGAGACTCGATCTGAAGAAATACAGTGAGAAATGTATTCAGACGCTGTGACAGCAAAATGTTGCGGATTTCGCAAAGCACAACGCAATGAGTATTATTGATGATGTGTCGGGTCCAGACACACTGTCTTCTTTCGGAACCGCAGAGCTTCTGCATATTCAAACTGACAAAGAAAATACAGCATCAAATCATGATGTACAGCTCCATTGCATTCTTCCATTGCCATAAGTAGTAAATACATAATTAAATAAATAAAATGTATCTATGACTCAAATAAATATATGTAAATCATATTTAGATCATAAATATATATGATTTAAATATGGGTAGGCCCTGTCAACTGCCCCCCCCCCCTTCCCCCCCAGCCCTAATCTTTGTTATGTATGGTATAAATGTCCTATCAGCGGTATATCCATATTTTATCAATATGTTGTTAATGTTGTCCAAAATTAAGGCCAAATATCTCGATGTGACCTTTCAGACAAGAAGTACATCTGTTAAATATCCTTTGATAAAGATAAAAAAAATTATATCCTATGATATCATATCGATAAAAATGACGCATAAACGTAAATCAGAAGAAAAAATATTAGATCTTTGTAGTATTGTATGACTGATAAATGTTGTCTGTAGAGGTTATCATTCACACTCAAGTCGATCGTTTGGCCTCAATAGTTTCTGTTGTTTATCGCATTAGTCTCTCCCTTTACTCATACACACGCGCGCACGCACACACTTACCAAGTGCTTCCACGGTTACTGCACTATAAAATGACGCAATATGTCACGTACGTGCCAGTTTATGGGAAATCAGCAATAAACAGATACTACTGCTTTACGCTGGTTGACACATACAGCTAGAACAAGGTCAACTAGTCCGTAG
The DNA here is from genome assembly GCA_031471745.1 of Cryptochiton stelleri. Lineage (NCBI taxonomy): Eukaryota > Metazoa > Mollusca > Polyplacophora > Chitonida > Mopaliidae > Cryptochiton > Cryptochiton stelleri. Next base: position 1,236 of record JAUELC010309170.1, read on the forward strand.
AGAATGTTTTTATCAGCGAAAGTGGCCTGACTCAACGTTAACTCAACCAGGGTTTGTGTCTATATTGTTATCATACGATGAGATTCTGATTTCACAAATGACCCAGATAAGGGCAGATTACACATTTCACTACACATTCAGCACATTATCTTGCCCTAAATTAATTACGAGGACACTATAGACGTAATATCGCCTCTATTTTTTGTCATATTTGTCTGTTGATCTGGATAAAGATCAAATTCAAAATTGACACTTATCCTTTTTTGTTTTGTTCTTTTTTAACATGTTTTATGGACAAAAGACATACTTTTAGCGAACAGCTTATAAAGCATGCATCAAATAAAAAAATAATATATTCCTTTTTATAACGTAAATTAAATAGTTATAAACACTAGGCACTTAATTATTAATGAAATGGAAAAATTATATTGCATTTATATGCAAGTGGGTAATAATAATAATTTAATAGTATAAATTAATGTGCTAAACATATGTTATAAAAAAAATGATTTTTTATTGATAGTCGAAATGTTTTGTCCATGCTCGATCGACCCGTGCCATAATACTTTGATGCTTACAAATGATAAAATAATAAAAATGATTGAAACTAACTTATCATGAGCACACCTATCATAGCATGTAATCATGAGAATCGCCGACTTGAAATTATTAAAATGCAAACCTCTTCAGCCAATAATTTTATGTAATTCAGCACAAATGTCAGATGGGCTATAAAACAACAGACAACTGGATGCTTTCAAGAAATTAAGCAAATATTTGCGAAATCTTGGAGTCAGAATAAAAAAACCCCAGATATCACTGAGTTGGAGGAGATATTGTTAGGTGGTACTAAATGAACCTCGAAAGCTTAATGTGTGAATTTCTTTATGTTTAGCCGTGGCATATTGTACCTGGACACGCAGGTTTCCCATTACATACCGACCACATGCTTTCAAATGGTTTTAAATCACTAGATGATAGTTGTCATATACTCTAGATATATAAGGACTGGCTCGTGCTATCTCTTAGTGGGTCATTTTGGAGTAAATCTAGGTCGTCTCTATATTATAGCTATCTGAACCAAAACAAAACTCTAACAGCTGATAAGCTATAAATAGCCTTTTCCCTATTGGTATAGAGTTGATGCTCCGAATATCGTTGCCAGACGGTCTGCTTTCGCGATAATGGACACTACCAACGAACTTGCCAGACGGTCTGCTTTCGCGGTAATGGACACGACCAACGAACATGCCAGACGGACTGCTTTCGACGTTAATGGACACAACCAACGAACATCCCAGACGGTCTGCTTTCACGGTAATGGATACGACCAGCGAACATGCCGGACGGTCTGCTTTCGACGTTAATGGACACGACCAACGGACATGCCAGACGGTCTACTTGCGCGGTAATGGACACGACCAATGACCACGCCAGGTCCGCTGCCTTTCAACCATAGCGCCATCGCCATATTGCTTCCAATGCCAGAGTCTTTTACGATAATCACCATTTTCCAACCTGGTTAATAAACAGTTATTTCTTTTTTATATATATATAAAATTCTGCATTTTTGAAAAACAATACACTAATTTATCCCCTTCATTAGTATAAGCTGATACATAATTGATTCGACTCATTCTTAAATAAAACGAACTTTGTTATGAACTACTTCTGACTTACAGACGTATAGTTCAAATACTTTAAGTCATGACGATGACAAAGATATGCAATTACAGAAGCCAATTTAGAAACGATAACATGTGATTATTTCTCGATGCTAATGCAGAGTTTTAGAATGAAACAAAACTAGTTTTAAAATATGAAACTTTTTTCCTTCCTTTTACAAAATTTTACCATTTTACCCATTTGTTAGGTCATTGTTTTCAGACAGTGTTAAGAAGAGCCACGCGCATGGAAAACATGAAAACATTCCAAAATTAAAGTTGATTTATATCACGTGTGAAAACGAAGGTGTATCACGGCTACAAACAGTAACCCAGTATACACACGGCATACAGTAAACCTAGTGAGCTAATTACTATACCTTTGAAATTATTGATTGTTGGATTTGTTTTTATTGTCAAATACCTTTTCTACGACGTGTTTGTTTAAATCTGTACTTGACAACTGGTAGAAATCAACTAATCACTCACTGTCTACTTCCATAACATACAGAGGTCTGTTTATCGTTCTGACACTGGTCTATTCACACTCACTCTTTATCATTTCGTGTTTGTAACAAAGCCCGCTGGAGTCTGGTGACTAATAAAATAGTGTTGGTTAAATCACTGCACAATTCGGTGGTGTCACAGAAAGTTGTACTTCACGCATCTTCTTATCAGTCACGTATCATTCAATGAACAGTCGGCAGAGGCACAGCACGGTTTAAATTTGATTGTATACGTGGTGGTTTATTTCAATGTCGTGCCTGCGAATATTTTAATTACTTATATTAATAAAAACGGTAACAGTTTTCTAAGAGTCGGGTGAACTTTATTCTTAGCCACTGTTACTTTGGGCGATTTGCTGCCACAGACTAATCCCTGTGGATCAATGTTCCACTTCTTTTGATTCCTCCTTCCAGTTTGAAAAAGCTAGAATGATATGTATGAGCTGACTGAAAAGAATACTCTAGTTATCTCAAACGATGAAAAGATATGCTTGAAACGTTTAAAGTTATCTTGTTGGGCAAAACTATTTTCTAATGATAGAAAATGTTAACACTGGAGTTAAAACGGTCTATGGATAATTCTCTGATAATTGTGTTACTTAAACTCAAGTATTTTCGTTCCAGATTTCTTGATGCTGAGAAAGCTGAAGCTCAGAAAGTCGCCTGGTTGACGTTTGGAATTGGTCCAAGAAAATGTATTGGATCAAAACTAGCCATGCTTCAGATAAAAATGTGCATCGTGCAGCTACTCCGGAAGTTTGATCTTCGGCTGAGTTGGGAAACGGAAACTCCACTTCCTCTACACGAGGCCGGACTCGTGGAGCCACGTGATGGGGTGAAAGTTGACCTTATTCCAAACAACAAGCTGTGAACATTCGTTTGTGTTTTTTTGTCATAGACGTTCGTACGTTTTGGTAAATCTGTTGGCACAAAGATTGTGTCATTCAAAACTGAAGAGATTCAATTCTTGATTATTTGAAGGGCAGAAGAAAACTGACGGAAACTGAATAAGCTGAATGGAATTGGTTAGAGTTTTTGTAAGGAGGTTTTTGTTGGATAAACACGATAAAAGCACAATGACCTAAAGGAAGATGGTTTTACTTTAGTCTTGGTCGACCATTTGTCCGAAAGTTAAAAAGTCACCCGGAACAGTACCTTCGTTGTGAAATTCAAAGGGCACAAAGGAATCTTGGGAAAGCCTTCTCACAATTGTCCCAAGGTAGAACTTTGTTTTCGATGCAAAATATATGTGTATTCATGTGGACTGTACTAACTGAAACAAAATGTATATAGTTACGAAACAGCTTTTTTCAATTGTATGTTTAAAGATAACATGTCTTATCCCTGTGTTTGTTATAACCTGTGTGGAAAACCTAGTTTCTTATATCAAACGAAATGTCTCAATGGTTTTCAGGGTTATTTTGCCCTTTTTTAATCGCTTAAAAGTATCTAAATCGCACAAAGAAATGTTGGGAAAACCTTTTTAAAATGGCACACGTCTTCTCACTATGCTTGTTGCAACCGGTGTGGAAAACCTAGCGTTTTTTGTCAAATGAAATGTCTCAATGGTTTTCAGGGTTATTTTGCCATTCTTAATCGCTTAAAAGTATCCAAATCGCACAAAAAAATGTTGGGAAACCTTTTTAAAAAAACACACGTCTTACCACTATGTTTGTTACAACCGGTGTGTCGAGCTTTGTGTCTTTTGTCAAACGAAATGTCTCAATGGTTTTCAGGGTTATTTTGCCCTTTATTAATCGATTCAATGTATCCAAATAGCACAATGGTGCGAATATCCATAAGGATGCATGCGCCAATATCAATAAACAACCAAACAACCAAATAGCACAAAGAAATGTTGGAAAACTCTTTTTCAAATGGCACACGTCTTATCACTATGTTTGTAACAACCGATGTGGAGAACCAAGTGTCTTTTAAAAGAATTAATGTCTCATCTACTCACATGGTTGCTCTAAGATATCATTTGATAGAAATTAAGGGATAGTTCTACTTCCGGTAGGGGTTATATTCTATGAGAGTTGAATATAGTTATATCTATAATCCTGTTGCTCATTTTCATTTAATTTATACTCATTTGTATGTAAAGTTATACTGTTTATTGTATATATATGTTGTTTATAACACAAAATAAAGTCTACTTAAATAGAAGTAATGTTTATGTACTCAGTAAATCAGTTGAACGATACATATGATGGTATGATGTCGTTCCAGTGACCTAGTTTGTTATATATGAATATGGTTTTTATTAAACATTTGGGTTTAAATCAAGTCATTAGATTGACAACCTCTGTAAACCAAGACATGAATTCTGTATAAATCAACGTAATAGAAAGTAATACCTTTCACCTGATAGAAATTGTAACTTGACGATCATAAAGCAGAAGTTGGTCAAAAGAAAATCCAGGAATATTCATTTGTCGTTGGATTTAAAGTTCGTGTTACGTTTTAGTATCGAATAAAATGTTCGGCTGTTAGCAAGATTCGAGTCATGCTGTATTGCAAAATGATCGACACCGTTTCATTTTAATTCATTCATTCATACAATTCAGATTTTAGACGTAGTTCAAAACTACACTAAGTCTACTAATGATACATCTTGGTTGACATTGTATCCTAGTTTTAATAAATGGATAGGTATCATTGACAAATTGCTCTGAAAGTTCAAGTAAAGTCATAAACAATACTTTTGGAAGATTGAAATAAAAAAGATAATAATAAATGGAAGTTGTGACGAGAAAAGTTAGAGCAGAGGCCTCAGGCCGATGAAACTGTACACTGATTGTAAGAGATAACACCCAATATAGTCTCAGACAAAAGGGCTCGGTTCAGAGTTAAATCAACTTAATAAGCATACCGAAACGGAATACTGCATGGCACTGTAACAATTGAGATAGTTATTTTTTATAAACATAATTTATTGAGAAATGTGTACACATTCAGTCGTGCGGCTTATCACAAGTACACCTGTAAGATACATATAAAGTATACATGGATAAGGTTTGTACAATAAAGAATAGGGGATAGTTATTTTCGTTCTGGACGATTTTCCACTGCACACAACCAAATGTGACTGATATCAAACAAAGTAAATTTATAGATGGGTTTAAAACTAATCAATTTCAGCAAAATTGAAGGCCATAGAATGTAAATGTTGAACAAGATGTTGTTATGGAAAAAGACATTAGACATAATGTAAGCATTCTTGAGAAATTTCTGCTTAAGTCAATTTTTCTTCTTACATTATGGAGGATCGAGTGTTGGTTAATTTTCTTATCAGTTCTTTTCTAATGGCAGTTAAATGTTCAAATATGTGTTTTTTGTTGGTATTGTTGGTGTTCTCATTCTCGCTGGTAGACGAACAAAGCGTGACCATTGGTGCAGCTAGCGACTGCGCTGCAGCGAAAATTTCCAATGCCCGCATCTCTCCGCGTGCGTTAAAGATAAGCTTTCTATACACTTGGTTTAGAATCACTTTGGCTTAACTGCCTTTTAATTCGCATCCATTGATTCTTTGAAAAAAATAGTCCGGTATGAAAGGTTACCGACTACAATATTTCATCACACAAAAATTAGGCCTGGTCACGAAAGAAGGAGTCCTTGATATAACATCCAAATTCCCGATACAAGTTCTTCTATTGCAAGCACGTTATCACGTATCAAGGTCAGTAGTAAGACCCGTCTTTATTGTCAGAAGGTGATGTGACCATGTTTTCACCTACTTCGAATAAAAGTTGAGGAGAGTTATTCTAACTATTCTAATACAATAGATCACCTCACTTTAGAGTAAAATACCTGAGCTAAAACTGAGTGAACCACGGACTAGCTTAAACCACCTTAAATATATCGATGTAAACAGAGTAGATTAAAAAACAAAAACACTACGCAAACACGTTAGTTAACAATATTGTTAAACCTCAACTTAAATATATGAAACCATAATAGCGGTATATTCCGATTCTTTTATATTCTGATGAAAATACAACAAGTAATTTGCATCTTATTTAGCTGAGTCTCAAAACGAAAATCAAATATGCGTAATTATAAGTGACTTTAAAGCCGATGTTTAAGTCATTTTACTTCTACCCACTAAGGACTTAATCAAACAGAGTCCGGTCACGGACAACAAGACTTATATATAACATAGTTTATAATAATGTCCGCAATAATAATCGTCTATCTGGCATTTGTCTAACCCATGTTACAGATCAGTTCACAATGTTTCAAATCCTTAATTATTCTCTCCATGACACGGTTTTTAATAAATACATTTCCTATCGCCGAATTAAAAAAACGTCCATGGAAAGTCATTGATAGTCCCATGAATTTAAAAAATTCTTCCAAATTTCCTGAATCATTCATAAAAGGTAGACACAACAATTAAATTGATAATAAGTTCAACAGCAATTTCTCTTCTGTGGCTATTTAACTGGCTAAACACATGCTAAGTACTAATATTAGCATAACTGGCTAAACACATGCTAAGTACTAATATTAACATAACTGGCTAAACACATGCTAAGTACTAATATTAACATTACTGAGTATTAACGGTCTACATAATGAAAATGACTTCACCTTTCCCACTGTCTTATCATCTATCATCTCTTCTTGAAAGTCCAGTTCAGCTAGACTTGACGGCATCCACTCTTCCCTAATTAATATTGTTTCCCAGTATATACCTGTCCTTTTTCCCGTACTGCAAATACATTCTTTACAAGTGGTTAAACCCTATAACAGCGTTTGAAATTGACACCATCATGCTTGTTATCTTGATAACAAGGGGACCTGGAAACTTTCACCTGTTTGATAACTAAGATCATTTTAGTGTTGCCATGTTTCAGAAAAAGTCGAGAAAAAAAACAACTAAGCTGTAAATAGGTTTAGTGCTTCCCAGAAAATAATGTTATCGTTTCAGAAAAAACAACAAACAGCGCTTCCAATCATTTCACTCCACCACATGCTCCCTCTTCGACCATTTAAAAAAGAACAAAGGGAAATACAAATCACAGTACAGTAGCAGTCCTAGATTTATGAAAGGCAAACATGTTTCGAAGGGACTAAACTAATCGTTCTCATTGTGTCTCCGTTGATGATGTTCTTTCGCCTAAACAGTAAATTACATGCGGAGTTCGTCAAGGGTCCTCCTTGGGTCTTTTTCTGACATATTAACGATATTAATAATTCTTCTAACCTTTTGAACATAATTCTTTTTCTGGATGATACTAGCGCTGTTTTCTCTCATACTAACAGCGACAATCTCTTTAAAACTTTGACACATGTTATGGTTTGTGTTAGTGTGGCTATTTACTGTAAGAGTACAACACCGTCATATAAGTGAAATACCCTTGAGTACTGCGTTAAACACCAATCAATCAATGAACGAATCAATCAATCAGGATAACAAACAAAAATTGAAAAATAGTTTAGAAAATCTGGACACATAAAGGCGAATATGCACAACTTTGTTAATGGCATGTTCAATATGTTAACCTTTATTAGTGTTGTACAGTTTTTTCGAAATTTCAATGCACACGATACAGTAACTCAGCATCTTCGTCAATAATAATACGCATAAGTCCGTATAGTGTTGGGCCTGTAACCCAAAGGTGCCGGGTTCGATTCTCGGCGGATGCCAGCACATTTTCCTCTCTTCATTTATTAAAATATAATAAAACTTGTGTCTATGTGTCCAGACTTAATGCCCACCCTGTCTTTGACATTGAACTTTTTCAGTGCAAATCTGTGTCAACCACTTACTGCTCGTACCTTCTCTTTTTGTAATACAGTTAACGCCAATTTATGCAGGGACACGACTACAACAGATTATATGATACATGAATAAAATGGGTAAAACTTTAAAATAGAATCATTTATCTATTTTAAGTCCCACGTGAGCTTATAATAACGCCCTTGTCATTTTGTATTCAGACAGTAGTGTTAGGCTTTCAGATTTACTCATGTAAAAACCAAGTGTGAGTAATATCCAGATCAAAAAGATGATACTTTAGCGTCCCTGTGTCAGTGCTTCATGTAGAGAGAGTCTGCATCCCGGTGGAGGCAAGCAATTTGTTCTCTCTGCATTTATAAAAAAATATATAAATAAATATATATATATATATATATATTGCCAGTGGTTTATGTAGAGAGAGAAACGCAGTCTTCGCTGGGTTAGAATTTTGGAAGCATTCTATCGTAAGCCTCTGTAGCTCAGTCGGTGGAGTGTTGCGCCTGTAACTCAAAGTTCCCAGGTTTAAATCCTGGTGGAGGCAAGCTATTTCTCTCTTCATTTATATTTATTAATGCAGAGAGAAAAAAAATTTCTATTCCACCGGGATTCGAACCAGGGTCGATGTGTCAATACAACAAAATTACACAGGCATCCAATATCTCGAATTTGGTATTTTGACTTAAAATGGGAGAATGTCTAAAATAAAGTTAATATAAAAAGACATAACGTATCTAACAGTTTTAACTTATGAACACGACAGGATTTTTCGCATCCAAAGTGGACGCATTTAGAAGTTGGGGCAATAAACATAAAATAATACTGTATGGCTAATGAGTGCTGGTTTATTGTCAATTCAACCTTTTAGAGCATAGCACTGTAATCAGAGGCTTGATCAAGAGGCAGGTAGAAGTTGTTAAAAACATAAGATAATACTTTTGGATTAAAACTTTTAGTTTATTACCAATGCAACGCAATAATCAATGTCTAATTCAATTTCTACTCCGCTATATGTTTGACAACGATGCAGAATAGACAGTCTTCTGTTGTGTGTAATCAAAGGCGTTGAATAAAACTAAAAACAAGTCATTAAAAAGAAGAAGAAAACCGCAAATTCGTATTGATAAAATGGGTTTGTTCTGGTAGTCTTATTTATCTATTGATAGTTTATTGTATGGGATAGTTTTTGTTGAGTGAGCATGTACCATCGGTCATATTGTCCATACCAGTGGGAAGTTCACAGTGGCATGGTGGTCGTATAAATGAAATAAATACATTTGAACAACATGTTAAGCACCAAGTAAACAACAAATCACATGGAACATTTCGCTTTTCCACTTTATGGTACATAAACACAATTAGTGTGCATACATTTCTACGCTCTTTCACATTATTAATCAGTTATGAAGCTAACTATTTGGTATTGAGCTTCAAATTACAAAATAGTCAACGACATGTGCAGGTCAGGAACCATTTACTCAAAATATAACCAACGCATTTGATGGTCAGTCACCACTAAACAGCTCTTAGATATAATTCCCCCAGGACTTCACGGTCACCAACAACGGGCTCGATACTAATATGTTCCCGATTTGTTTATATAAACCCGGGTCATATATTAATAGGCTTAAAGAAATGAATGGCTGTCACTCACACTCACAGAAAGCCGAGTAAATGTATACAGCCAGTTATAACGGCTTCCAAAACCGGTATGCTCGTAGACGATATGAATAGGAGATGGGGTCAGTGGCCATGGATAATTATTGAGACAGTTGAGAATATTGCATTCAGGTCAACAATCTTGCATCAATTTCGACAATCTTGCATCAGTTTTGACAATATTACCAAAAGGTCGACAATCTTGTATAGAGATCATCGATTTTGCTTCAAGTTCGACACTCTTGCAACAAAATCCCTCATTCTTTAACTTTTGGTAAAAAAACGAAGCTTATCCAATTGAATAATCTTCATATTCTATTTAAGGATATCAAGCTTGTTGAATTATTGTAATTTGAGTTGAAATTATTTCAACTAGAGTAGAATTTACGACAAAATGATTATGATATTTGCCAATACATTTCTGTTTGATTTCTTTAAAAATACATGCACTGTGTTTATAAAAACTGCGTCAATTGTCGCTTAAAATTCTATATCACAGAAATAATTTATGGGTATGAAAAAGTAAAGCAAAATATTGAAATCCATGCTACCCCTGGTTTGAAATCATCAATCAAATTAACAAAAAAATCAACATTCTCAGCGATTGGATAAAGGTTATTCTTAGAAGTGTATCCGATTTACATCAGAATTGAGCAGTGAATCATCGTGGAACTATATTTTTATTGGTTGTTGTGGAAAACACCAGACACTCAGACGACACGCGATAAAGTAAATCCACGTCTGATCGTCGCCATTAACACAAAGTGTATGGTATACCATCTAGACTTTAATGTTATGTGGTTGGATATAATATGTCAATGTATACATCACTCGGTCGTGAGTTCAAAGACGGAGTGAGAGACGGTGAACGTAAGAAGTATAAATTCCCAACGAATGAGGCAAGCGGCGATTTTACAATTGAGTCATATCCAAATGTAAGTCATTGGGTCTATCAAGGTTTTGACCCAGTGATTAGGAATAGTGAGAATATCGGTGTGTTTGTGCAGTCACAATATTTGTGGTGATTCGTCAGATTAGATGAACTCACTCTGCACTGGATTAAAAAGTCAGGCCAGTGAAAAGCTGGCACTAGGCCCAGGTCAGTCGGGATATGGAGGCCTCATTAAGTATTTTTGTTATAAGTAATAAATACATACATCGAGAATCTATTCCTGATTAATGACACTAATTAATGATAGTCCAAGACTGATCGCTATGTATTTTGCTCTCCCCAAGTTCAAATCTGTTATATTTATGGTATAAAGTCTAGTCAGCGGTGTGTATATATTTTTTATCATCTGAATTGATGTTAATGTTGTCCAAACTTGAGCCCAAATATCTCGATGTGACGTTTTGGTTCATGTTTACAAGCCACTGTATCAATGGATATTTTACAGATGAAACATTTCTATCAGATGATATCATATCGATAAAAGTGACGCATAAACGTAAATCAGAAAGACATCAGATGATTGCAGTATTGTATGGCTGATAAATGTTGTCTATAGAGGTCACATTACACACTCAAGTCGATCGTTTGGCCTGAAGAGTTTCTGTTGTTTATCGCATTAGTCTCCCCCCTCTACCAATACACGCGCTAAAATTACGCCATATGGTACAAACGCACCTGTTTATGTGAAATCAGCACTAAGCGGGATACTACTGCTTTACGCTTGTTGACACATACAGCTAGAACAAGGTCAAATAGTCCGTAGAGAATGTCTTTATCAGCGAAAGTGGCCCGACTCAACGTTAACTAAACCAGGGTTTGTGTCTACATTGTAAACATACGATGAGATTCTGGTCTTCCTCTGATTTCACAATTTGACCCAGATTACACATTTCTCTGATTTAACAAGTTGACCCAGATTACACATTTCATTACACACTCAGCACATTATACGTTTAGCGAACAGCTTATAACGTATGCATCAAATAATAAAATATTATATTACTTTTTATAACGTTAATTAAATAGGTATTTAATTATTAATGAAACGGAAAAAGTATATCGCAATAATAAGCAAGTGAGTAATAATAATAATTTAATAGTATAAATTAGTGTGCTAAACATATGTAATCCAAAAAATTATGTTTTATTGATCGCGGATATGTTTTGTCCATGTTCGATCGACCCGGGCTATTAGAATTTGATGATTACAAAACTTTTCATAAATATGAGTATAACTGACCTATCATAACCAAACATATCTTGACATGTAATCATGAAAATCACCGACTAAAAATGACTCAAATGCAAACCTCTTTAGCAATAATTGTATTTAATTCAGCATAAAAATCAGGTTCGCTATACAACAACAGAAAACTTGATACTTTCAAGAAATTAAGCAAATATTTGCGAAAGACTGGTGTCAAAATACAAAAAACTACATATCACTGAGTTGGAGGAGATAAATGACCCTCGAAAGCTTATTGTGCGAATTTCTGTATGTTTAGCCGTGACATATTGTGCCTGGACACGTAGTTTCCCCTTCCATACCTGTCATGTGCTACTTTCAATAAGTTTAAATATCTACGTGATAGTTGTCATAGCGCTAGCTCTTAGTGGGTCATTTTGGAGTACATCTATGTCGTCTCTATATTATAGCTATTTGAACCAAAACAAACTCTAACAGCTGATAAGCTATAAATAGCTTTTTCTTTATTGGTATAGAGTTGATGCTCCGAATATCGTTTTACGCTGTTCAAAGTCGTCGTATAGGTGAAATAGACTGAAAGTATATTTTCAAAATATTACACAGAGACGAAAGTGTTGGGTTTTTTTTGCTTTTCGTGTGAGCCGTAAGTTCACACTTTCGACAGACTTGCTTGGGCATTCTTCATGTCTAAAGCACCTTGTCCCTTTTAAACATTAACAATCTGTATAATCTATGCAATGTATCTAGCTGATATTTCACAAAGCAACCGGAAATTAACTAAGAAAATGAATACCTTCATGTAGATTCTCGTCTTGTCCTGACAACACAAATACACAAACTGTTGACATTTGCGTTAATGGACACGGCTAACGACCACACCAGAATGTTCGTATTTGCGTTAATGAGCACGACCAGCGACCATGCCAGAATGTTCGCATTTGCGTTAATGAACACGACTAACAACCACGCCAGAAGGTCCACTTCGACGTTAATGGAGATGACCACCGACAATGCCAGAATGTCTGCAATGCTGTTAATGAACACGACCAACGAACATGCCAGACGGTCTGCTTTCGCGGTAATGGACACGACCAACGAACATGCCAGACGGTCTGCTTTCACGGTAATGGACACGACCAACGAACATGCCTGACGGTCTGCTTCCGCGGTGATGGACACGAACAACAACCACGTCAGTAGGTCCGCTGTCTTTCAACTATACCGCCATCGCCATATTACTTCCAATGCAAGAGTCTTTTACGAGATTCGCCAATTTCCAACCTTGTTAATAAACATTTATTTATTTTTTTATATAAAATTTCTGCAATTTTGAAAGTAATGCACTCATTTTTCCAGTTCATAAAGGTTGGATCCGCCAATAGTTTAAGCCTATAAATAATTGATTCGACTCATTCTCAAATAATACGAACTTTGTTATGAACTACTTCTTGATTTACCGACGGATAGTTCAAACACTTTAAGTCATGACGATGAAACAGATATGCAATTACAGAAGCCAATTTACTAACTATAACATGTGATTATTTCTCGATGCTTATAAAGATTTTCAGAGTGAAACAAAACTAGTCTTGCCACTGAAACAATCATGGGTAAGTTGGGGTAAAAACAAACTATAAAACTTTTTTCCATCCTTTTACAAAATTTGTGCATTTTACCCAGAGGACTGTTCACCTTTCTGACACTGGTCTATTGACACACTCATTTCGTGTTTGTTACAAAGCCCCGTGGAATCTGGTGACTCACCGCATTCTGTTGGTTAAATCACTGCACAAGTTTTACGATTGAGACGTCCGAATCAAAGCTCCATGCCACCTTTGCTTTGGTTTTAAATGAGATTGAGGTATGCTCAAAGAATAGATAGTTTTAAATAAACATGCTTTATATAATGTTCCTATCAGTCACGTATCATTTGACTCAATCAGGCGAAT
>JAUELC010309280.1:0-12039 GCA_031471745.1 Cryptochiton stelleri
TTTGCTTGCCTCCACCGGGATTCGAACCCGGGACCTTTGGGTTACAGGCCCAACACTCTACCGACTGAGCTTATATATATATATAAACCCTCTGGACAAAGTACGAACATGTATGATGTATCATACGTCTATAGTCAGTTAGAACCATTTGAGTTAAATTCCTTGACGCGATACTATATATCAAGATTAAACAATCTGTGATATGATTTTACAAGATAGTTTAGTAACCACTATCAAATAAAACAATATGTATTGTCCTCTCGAAATGTTCAAATATCAATATCAATATTTATTAAAAAAAAATATAAAAAAATCTGATATGGATAGAAGCGACGGTAAGGTTGCGTGGGCCTTTAATAAGCATGCGGTACTTCCAAGTGTACATAAAGGAAAGGGATATGTGTTCTTGGTTTTCCAAACACCCGGTTTATTTATTTACCATATCATCTATACGGAAATCTAAATGAAATAAGTTAAGTTGAAAAATAAGCAAAATTCAAAGATGAAAACTGTATAAAGCTTGCCTTTACAATTATTTCTTCTACAATTTTAACGCCTTTAAAATTACAATTTGTAATACGCAGTTAGAGGACCACAAAAAGTCCTTAAAAGAGGTTTCAGTGTCACATAATTGGGCAGCGGTTTGCACAAGCAACTAATATATGTTCCATGCCGTAATGTCAGTGAGATATGTCATGCTGTACTGCCATTTAGATTTTTCACGTCGTACTGCCAGTGAGATGTTTCATGCCACCCTGTCAATAAGATATTTCATGCCGTATACTGTTAGTGAGGTATTTTATGTCGTATTGTCCGCGATATTGTGCGTCGTACTACCAGTGGGATGTTTCATACCGTACTGTCGGTGAGATAATTCATGCCGTACTGTCAGCGAGATATTTCATGTGGTAATAACAGTGAGATAGTTCATGCCATACTGTCAGTGAGATATTTTATGCCGTACTGTTAGTAAGATATTTCATGCCGTACTGCCAGCGAGATATCTCATGCCGGAGTGTCAGTGAGATATTTAATGACGTGCTGCCAGTGAGATATTTCATTACGCAGTGTCATTGAGATATTTCATACTGTACTTTCAGTGACTTATTTTATGCCATATTGTCAGTGAAATGTTTCATGTCGTACTTCAGCGAGATATTTTATGGCGTGCTGCCAGTGAGATATTTCATGCCGTAGGCCTATTGTCAGTGAGATATTTCATGCCGTACTGTCAGTGAGGTATTCCATGCCGTACTGTCAGGAGATATTCCATGCCCTATTGTGAGTGAGATATTCCATGCCGTCCTTGTGTGAGATATTTCATGCCCAAGAGTCAGTGAGATATTCCATGCCGTACTGTCAGTGAGATGTTCCATGCCGTACTGTCAGTGAGATTTTCCATGCCGTACTGTCAGTGATATATTTCATACCGTTCTGTCAGTGAGATATTCCATGCCGTACTGTCATTGAGATTTTCCATGCCGTACTGTCAGTGAGATATTCCATGCCGTACTGTCAGTGAGGTATTCCATGCCGTACTGTCAGTGAGGTATTCCATGCCGTACTGTCAGTGAGGTATTCCATGCACTAGTGTCAGAGAGGTATTCCATGCCGTACTGTCAGTGAGGTATTCCATGCACTAGTGTCAGTGAGATATTCCATGCCGTACTGTCTTTGAGATTTTCCATGCCGTACTGTCAGTGAGGTATTCCATGCCGTACTGTCAGTGAGATATGCCATGCTGTACTGTCAGTGAGGTATGCCATGCCGTACTGTCAGTGAGGTATTCCATGCAGTACTGTCAGTGAGATATGCCATGCTGTACTGTCAGTGAGGTATTGCATGCCCTTGTGTCAGTGAGATATGCCATTTCGTACTGTCATTGAGATGTGCCATGCCGTACTGTCAGTGAGGTATTTATTGCCGTACTGTCAGTGAGATATGCCATGCCGTACTGTCAGTGAAGTATTGCATGCCCTAGTGCTAGTGAGATATGCCATGCCGTACTGTCAGTGAGATGTGCCATGCCGTACTGTCAGTGAGGTATTCCATGCCGTACTGTCAGTGAGATATGCCATGCCGTACTGTCAGTGAGGTATTCTATGCCGTACTATCAGTGAGGTATTCCATGGCGTACTTTCAGTGAGGTATTCCATGCCCTAGTGTCAGTGAGGTATTCCATGCCCTAGTGTCAGTGAGATATGCCATGCCGTACTGTCAGTGAGATATGCCATGCATTAATGTCAGTGAGATATGCCATGGCGTACTGTCAGTGAGGCATTCCATGCCCTAGTATCAGTGAGGTATTCCATGCCGTACTGTCAGTGAGATATGCCATGCCGTACTGTCAGTGAGGTATTCCATGCTGTACTGTCAATGAGGTATTCCATGCCCTAGTGTCAGTGAGGTATTCCATGCCGTACTGTCAGTGAGGTATTTCATGCCGTACTGTCAGTGAGGTATTCCATGCCGTACTGTCAGTGAGGTATTCCATGCCCTAGTGTCAGTGAGGTATTCCATGTCGCACTATCAGTGAGATAATTCACGCCGTGCTGTCAGTGAAATATTTCACGCAGTGCTGTCAGTGAGATATTTCACGCAGTGCTGTCAGTGAAATATTTCACGCAGTGCTGTCAGTGAGATATTTCACGCAGTGCTGTCAGTGAGATAGTCCATGCCACTAGCTGTCAATAGTCAAACCGAAACGCTAATGGATGACTGCGTTGTTGAGATGATGCATGGATATTTGGTCTACAGTTGGTTACACAATCTTGTATTTAGAGAAGGCAGACAATGATGAAAACACGAGTTGGAGGGAGAAATGCAGCAACCCGCTGTCCGGCAATTGCTCCGGCGACATTTGGTCCAGCGATTATTGCTCCGCAAAACGACAATTGCTCCGACAGCAATTGCTCCAACGACTTATAATTACTCTCATGAATCATCGCCTGTTTATATTATCCAGACACTTATGTTTCAGCCTCTGATAAATTAAGATCGGTTTGACCACAAGAGAGAACATTTCAAAGGAAATCAATTAGGTCCTAGCATTAGGTGCGTGTCAGACAGCAGTTGTTTACGTGGTATCTAAGTAGGCTACCTCAGCCTTTAATTGACTGTATATGTGAAATAACTTTCTCGGGAGCCAATGAGTGTTTGTAAGAAGATTCAGACTATAGACGGTTGGTCATTTCCCGAAAACCGGTCGACGTTTACCAGCGGCTGAAACAAAAGGGGTTGTCAAATAAATAGCCGCTGATTTAGGAGCCTAACGTATAATGTAAACTGGTAACTATAGCCGACACGTTATAATCTACTGAGCGGCATACTAGTCTTCAGTTGTAGTCTCTACATGAACTCTACATAAATGTTTTCCCAGATACAAATTGTGAATAAGTAATTCTGTTTTTAGTACATAACAGAATTGGCGACGATGAAGAATACGTCTCCAGAACCTTCTTACAACGTCTGATCAGGTGCAATCAACACATACTTTTGGGCGATGATCAAAAAAACCAAAGAGCACAACGTTCAGATGAAGACATAAATACGTTTGCAGTCAGACTCAATGTGGCTTAGAGACAGATTTGTTGATGCATTACATAACGAGGCTATAAGGCGGAGGTTACTACAAGAGCAAGCCGATCTTACGTTTGAATATCACAAAAATAGCATTAACGTATGAAACAGCAACACTAGAAGCACAAACATTGCAACCAGCATAGTCCAACAAAAGGGGCAACTAGGTGCAAACAAAAAAGTGACCGTATCACCAAATAATCATTCAAATAAAGGGTTTATACAGATTTGTGTTAATGGTAAGCAATTACAGCTTGAAGTCGACATAGGACCTGCAGTTATCAATGAAAATAGCTTCAATTCTACAGTTGAAAACCAGAAAGTTTAGCCAAGTCGAACAAACCTTCGTGATTACAGTGGTGAAATGATTCCTGTAACAGGCCAAATTACAGTTAACATTTGGCAAATTCAAAGATCTCCAACATGTGATTGTACAAGGAGACAGTCCATCACTTATCGCAAGAGACTGGCTACTCCATGGCTATTTATAGACATAGCTTAGCGGTACTTGGTCGTTTCAACCTACGAGTCAATGCATAATACGGTTCAATCCGGGGAATAATCATTCCTAGAATTAATACAACCCAAAACAATTCTTTTAAACCCCACACTCGAAGCAACCCTTGTATCCATTAGCATATACGGGGAGCATACCACTAGCGCCACCTAGAGGCTCCTCCCTACAAACGGCACCGACATACATAATAAGGAACAAGCCTTCCTTATCATGTATGTCGGTGCCAAAAAGGGCAACTAAAGAAGTTGACATAAAATCACTAAATTTTAAGACTAATTTTTAATGAAACCACATCGTTTGTAATCATTTCATAACAAAGTTTAGTTAAATCAATGTCCATTCGAAAGAAATACGTATCCAATTAACTTTCTCGCGGGGTTAGTTCATAGCCTTGGCGTTTACAAAACCGGTTACTTTCACTACACCAAGCAAACTTCGGTACCGCCATGTTTGATTTCTTGTTGTTTATCCTGGGCAAGACAAGTAACCTAAATTTATGCCGCACGAGCTCTAAAACCCTCATCGAACCCAACCGGTTTCAGTTGCCCTTTTAAGTGTATGTTCTGTTTTACTCGATCGAAATGGGGTTGAAGTTGAGAACAAATACGTGTTCAGTACAGAGGGGACAAGCAGTTTAGGTTACTTGCAGGACTCCCGCGAAATCTCGCCGAGGCTGAGAGTTTGCGTGAAGACAGCCACGATCGGGTGAGTTTCATATCCCTCTATACTTTATCCAAGGTCAGATCAACGCATTCGGATCGCCGCATACTTCATGGAGTTCTGCGGACTCTCGAGTAAGAGAACAATGTTCAACTTCTACTAACCTTGACATTTTAAATTGTCACAAAATAGCGGATAAGATGTTCGTTGATTAGTAACAAGGCCGATTCGATTTACAGGCGTTTGTTTACAAATCGTTTTACGGTTTGACCATGGAGGTATTAACTGTTTATACCTCCATGGTTTTACAACGTTGTTTATGGATGTGTTATAGAACGATAATTATATTATTTTTAAGCGTGGCTATAGTAACGACAGACTAACAAGGTCAACTCGATTTGTACACTTATGCTTTTTTGATATATACTGCTCACTATTATTAGACATACTGCTCACTCGGTGTGCACACCTCTGCTCCGGTGATATATATTCTGCACAGTCTAATTACTCTCTTCTGCTTCTATGATATATTCTGCTGACTCGATTTGCACGCTTTTACTTTTGTCATATACTTATTATGGTCACTGGGTTTGAACGCTTCAATGATATATATACTTTACACTCAAATGGTACGCTTTTACTTCTATGATATATGTTTTCTGTTCACTCGATTTGCACGCTTCTGCTTCTACATGACGTCATATTTGATTCTGCTCACATGATTTACGCACATCTCTTTAAATGATATTTATTTTGATAACAATTACATTGTGATTAAGATACTGATAATACTGATTTACAAATGTTATTATACCTTAAACAGTTCAGTATTGTAGACATATAAGATATATAATAAATCCAGAAATAAGATTCATTTTTGATTGGTGTTTTATCACATACTTATGGTTATTTCAACTATTTGACTGTTTTGCAGCCCAATGGATGAAGGCAACCCCAATAGACTATGGTGGTGCATTCAGTCAACAAACAAACAATGACCAGACACAAGACAAGCAAATGACATAATACACGGCATACTAGTAAAATGTATACAAGCTTTCGGGATCAGGCGGCAGGACAGATCGGCCTCGTGTTGCTCCTTAGCTCCGAGAACACCATAGCCACAGGAAGTTGCCTTCATCCGCCGGCCAATAAATAAATGAATATGTGTTATATCCAGATTTTTTTCTAACATCCTTATTTGATTTTTTATGCTCATGAATTCGTAATATATTTTCATGTAAATGGTTGACACAAAGCAATCTTCCCAAAATCATGTTTATATTAAATCTTTGTTAAAATTCATTTATTACTTGTAAAATTAGCATATTTGATTTTAGTGTCCTGTATCCAACCACGTATAATAAATATAATTTGTTTGAACGGATGACCACATGCTCATTTGATTTAGGCGCTTCTACCTCCATGCTTTTATTATTATTTTCACTTGCTTTGGGCGCTTCTGTCTATGTGCTATATATTCAACTCAATCGATTTGGACGCTTCTGCTTCCATGGGATTTATTCAGCTCACTTGGTTTTACATGCTTTGCCTCTATGTTATATATTCTGCTCACTCGAATTTGAATCCATGCCTCTGCGCAAACTGTGATATATTATCCATTCAATTTGTAGTATTTACTTTAGTGATATATCTTCTACCGATTTGAACAATTTTCCTTGATATAATGATATATTTGGGTCACTCGATTTGCAGGCTTCTGCTTCTATGAGATACCTTCTGGCCTCTCGATGTGTACACTTCTTCTATAAAATATCTGGCCTCGATTTGCACGCTTCTTATAGACAAAAGTAGAGCATCGCTATTATTTCTGTTGTTGCCAATTCACACAGTCCAGGTTTAGGATAGCTCATCTAGCCACAAAATTCGAAATGCATAAAGAGTTGCATTTGGAAATATGTATACCACCTGTCGTATTGTGAAATCGCGTCTGAAAATCGCTCAAAGTCTGTAAAGCAATAAACAGATCGAGCTGGTTTTCTGTTACCAATATACACACAGATGCACGAGGGTGTTATGACTAAACTCAAACCCATCATGATAGGACAATCCATAAATAATTCAAGGTTAGTCCAGGTCTGAGTTTAATGCTGATAAACTTGGAAAAAAGCTTCCATTATTTCATAAGATTCTATGAATCGTACGATCACAATGCAGTCAAATAGATGAACATATATTTTCATGGTCAATATATTTTTGTACAGATGCCATACCCTAGCTGTGAATTTAAAAAAGGTTCTATGGACTTTTATCTTTATTAGTGCGCGAAATGTATCTTAAACAACAAAGCAGAAAAAAACCATCAGTTATAAACATTAATTGCGCTTATTTTTCCAGTGAAATAGCAAGATAATAACTCTCAATATTATGTATTTTGATATCATTTATTAAACCTAAGATCGCTATTACAATATATTACACATAATTGTTGAAACTAAACTTATGAGCGGGCTCTAATGGCACATTATATGCGGTCACATGACTGAAAAAACAATTTCCCTTGTGTCTCCTAATTTCAGTCGGTAGAGTGTTGGCCCTACTAGTCGAAGATTCCAGTGTCGATCGATTCCTAGTGGAGAAATGCAAATACTTCTCTACATTTATAAATTGATATATAGAAATATACCATGAGAGTCAGATCCAAAATGGCCACATAAACCTCTCACACCTTCTATGGGTGGGGGATCAGATCGCGGGGATCTAGTTAGCGGATATGCTCTTCCCATTTGATGGATTATGTTTCCTTTTCATATGATCCTTCAGAAACTGTTTAGCTCTCACTCGTTTACCACATACATCACAGGAAAACGGTTTTTCTTTCGTGTGAGTTTGATAATGAGATACCAGAGAGCCGTTCCGAACGAATCGTTTGTCGCACAATATACAAGCAAATGGTCTCTCACCAGAATGGGTCCGTAAATGTATTTTCAGTTCATCAAGACGTTTATATTTCTTATCACACAAATCACACTGAATTGGTTTAACGTCATTATGAATTATCTCATGATTAGTTAGACCGCCTTTCCTTTTAAATTTCTTATCACAATGGTTACAAGCAAACCGTTTCTCGGTAGTGTGAGTCAACATGTGCTGCTTCAACACCCTATTTACTTTAAATTTTTTGTCGCATATTTTACAACTCCAAGGTCTGTCTTTAAGATGGGATTCCTCATGGACATTCAAAATCCCCTTAGTTTTAAATGTTTTTTGACAAACATTACAACCCCAAGGTCTGTCACTGCTGTGTGTTGCCATATGCTGTTGATGATTGCCCTTACGGGTAGAAAGTTTGCCACAAATGCTGCACACACATGTAACCCTGTTCACTCTAACTAAATGTGACTTAAGTCTTTCTAACTTAAGCTCTGGCTGAATCAACTGTAAGTGACTATATTTGCCCATCTCCATTCTGAAATCTTCACAACTGTATCTGTTGGTCAACTGTCCAAAAGTCGAATGTTGGCTGAAATAAAAAGACAAACATAAATTATATGAAATATATATGAAAACAAATATGCGCGACAATAAATCCGTTTCTATTCCACATGGATAAATATTGATGGTCCAATGTTAGAGCGTAATGGAAAATTCGTAAGAGTAATCCAGACTTTTAAATAGATTGTCGGGTTTCTTTAAAGAGAAGAAAACATAAAAGTAAGGTTAGTCAGAGCAGGAAAACTGTACACAGCAGTTTGCAAAAGTTCTGTAGTGCGTTTGTGGAAAGTGTTCACTTACTTGTTAGAGGCTCATTAGTACTTCAACACTATGGTGAACGTTTCATGCGATATAGCTGGCACCGCTATAAAATTAACCAATATGCGGTAAATATCCATAAAAATGCCACAAGGGTAGTGTATCACTTGTTACCCCAAAAACGAATTATAAAGAAGGCTTTTAGTGAGTGTTTAATGAATATTAGGCCCTATGGAGACACACACGATGTGGCATGAAAGTCCAGCATACGAGTGAAGTACCAATTAGCCTCTAGCAAGAAAATGAACTCTTCCAGCACAGCAGGATTGGAAACTGTTGTGTACAGTCTGTCTACTCAGACTTCCTTTATTGTTTTATGTTTTCCTCGCCTTTATCAATTGTTGCTACGAATAGAGCAGTTGGTCTGGTGTTGACAGGCTCTACATTGTGATTGTGCGTGCTATCAGGCCGAGTTCCTTCGGTACCGAATCTACTTAGGCAAGAATTAGAGACATGGTCTCGCCCGTTACAAGGCGACACTGAATTCCGAGTAGTAGAATAACCTTAAATATCGTGCAAAACAACAAACGAAACATACGAACCAAAGTCATATAACAGTCTCGAAATGTTAAAACTGAAGGCAGTTAGTAGCAAAAAAATATTAAAAACTTTTCAACACAAATTACTGTTGTCTATACCTTTTTCTCAGGAGAGATGTCTTATTGCTTGTTAACGTACGGTAAATACGTCCTGGTAATTTCCACTCCGGTCTTTAAGTTTTGACTCTGAAATACTTTCTTTTATATAGACTAGGTTATAGACTCCTTTAAAACCGAGTGAATCCTTGACTAGTCTGACAGCTTGCAGTCGGGAGTACCCTTGTGGTTCTAATCGTTAAAGCTATGTGTCTACATGACTCCTACTGTGAAGGAAACACTGCGACAAAAGGGGTTCACATAAACGTGGAGCACCGACACAAGCTCATCCGCTGGACAGTCTTGGCTATTATAAAACTGAATAGTTTTCTCTACATGTTGTGTATCTTATTTTTCTTTGATACAGCACTGGATAATCGAAAATAAGAGAACAATGTTCAACTTCTGCTCACCCTATCATCTTGAATTATGTGACGATATGGAATTAACGGTTACATAATAGCAGCTAAGATGTATGTTGATTAGTAGCAAGACCGACACGATTTCCACGCTTCTGCTAACATATCGCTTGATGCTTTGACAATGTTATGTATGGATGTTTCATGGAGCAACAATAGGATTATTATACCTGTGCCTATACAGTGGTAACACAAGATCATCTCGATTTGCACACTTCTGCTTTAATGACATATCCTTCACAGTCTAATAACACGCTTCCGCCTCTCTGACATATATTCTGCTTACCCAATGTACACGCTTCTGCTTCTATGATATATGTTTTATGAATTCAATTTGTACGTATCGTTTCTGTCATATATTTTCTGTCGATATACACGCTTCTCCTTCTATGACATATTTTGTTCACTCGATTGGCAAGCTTCTGCTTCTATGATATATCCTCTGTTGTCCTCCTTCTATGATATGTCTCCTCTCGATTTACACACTTCTTATGGGAAAAGCCGACCTCAGAATGGACAGATACCATAGAGCATTGCTATTGTTTCTCTTGATATCAGTTAACACAGGTGAGTATTAGGGTAGGCCGAGTCTAGAAAAACACAAACAACAAATAAGAAGAAGGAGTTGCATTTGGAAGTCTGTGGAACCACTTATAGTGTTGTGAAATGGCTTCTAAAAGTGGCTGTAAAACGATAAACAGAAAGGGCTGGTGTTTTCTTATCAATCTATAGACAAATACTCTAGGCTGTTATGACTAAACTCTAACTCATCAAGACAAGCCAAAGCATTCAAAGTGTGTGGAACGAGAACACTGTTCTCTTGGTTTATTCCTACGACGCAGGCAATCTTACTACGCATTCTCCCAGGACTCATACTTCTGCGAAACTGGGATTACCCAGGCGTGGGAGAAATAAGTGAATTATGGCTCATTTCTGAATGGCCATAGACGAATGTTCACTTTTTGTCATGATATATGATTGTTCTTTAATTTTTGACCATGAATTACACCATCATCTTACCTGAGATTCACACTCACTTAACGACAAAGTCAAAATATTTAGTTACATTGTTATGTATACAAATTTCAACATTAAAATGTACATTTGACCTTTCATTGATTGACAGCTATATAACAAGGTCTATTATTCTAGTTCTGTCAGTCAGCGACCAGTTTGCCGCTGGACACACCCGTGTTTATTGTTATACTTATAATAGAATAGTCTGGAAGCATTTACATGTGAAGATTCCACATGTCATTTACTGTGTATAATCACAGCTGGTGTTTCGGAGCATGATCTGGAAGGTCAGTGTTCAAGGAAGCTTGTTGACAATTACACGCTGCATTGTTATTCTACGTTCTTAGATGATGTCACATTATATATTTTGCTGATCAAACAGTTTATTGTATGGAGCAGTTTAATTTATTCAAGTTGTGATTGTGTCCAGTCTTGTTTGTTACATTTCGAATTTGCCCGAAAGCAAATTGAATAATTGATTGATTCATTTTTTAAATTAAAAAATTCTGTGAGTTGTTTTTGTTCGAATGTATTTGGGTAAGTGCAGATGTTGACCACAACGTCCAAATGGCCTCTAAGGCTTCCATATATAAGCTTGAATCTCAAAGCAAACCAATGACAAATGATTCACTCGAAAGAAGAATTACAATTTTGAACACATTTTAGCATAGGCTCTAAATACGATGAGCCAAAATCAAATAAGCACAAGATTAGGGAATTCATTTGATTATTTATATACCAGTGAAATATAAGGATTTTCTTCACACATAAATGTGATATTTCACTGCAGTGTAATACCACATATGTTTCATCACTTTGTTATTACACCTGTAATTGTTTTGCGCCACATGCCTGCGTTTCTATTATGACGCAACACAGAGGTGACGTAAAGACGTCAGGTTTCGAATATATAGCACCAACCTTCCCTAAAACCGAATTGTGCGTCACTTATTGTATTGTTTTCTTTTTGAGTATACACAATTGTTAATTGTCACACAATAGCGGATTAGATGTATGTAGATTAGTAACAAGGCCGACTCGATTTTACAGGCGCCTGCTTCACAAATCGTTTTATGGTTTAACAATGTTGTTTATGGATGTGTTAAAGAACGATAATGAGATTATTTTTAAGCGTGGTTATAGATTGGTAACGACAGATTAACTAGGTCAACTCGATTTGTACACTTATGCTTTTATGATATATACTGCTCACTATAATTACACACCCTGTTCACTCGATGTGAACACCTTTGCTCCGTTGATATATATTATGCACAGTCTAATTACACGCTTCTGCTTCTATGATATATTCTGCTGACTCGATCTACAAGATTTTACATATGTCACATAATTATTATGGTCACTGGGTTTGTACGCTTCTGTGATATATATACTGGACACTCAAATGGCACACTTTTACTTCTATGATAAATGTTTT
>JAUELC010309391.1:0-14913 GCA_031471745.1 Cryptochiton stelleri
TTCATTTCATTAAAAATCTCGTATAAAGACAACCGTCGCAAGCCTTCTGTCAAAGACGATGGCCACAATCAATGAATTCCTAGTACAGATTGACTGTTCAGAAATGTTATACCAACACCCGCAGGGTGCTGAAGTGACACGCCTAGAGGGCTTCCGTTCTCTTATTTACACATATACTTTACATACCTAGATAATTGTTATCGGCTATAGTGTATGATAAATACTCAAGCACAAATCGTTATTTAAAGACGCTACATATCGTTAAAATAAAACGCATTGAAATAATTAATCGACAGTTTTATATTTTATAGAAAGACTCGATCGGCGATCAAGCCAACATTGTTCAAAACAGTCCAAAATAAGAGTCTTCCAAATGTCACATTTACTGTATGGAATAGTAATAAAGTATACAGAATCTATACGGCCTTAAAATATGATGATGAAAAACACAATAATGAAAATTTGAATTTAAGTCGATCGACAAGGCATTTTGGAGGTCGAAATATACTGAAAGCTGGATAAATAATATAAAATGGTTAAAACTGCAATTAAGTTATAGAAATGTTTATTTCTTTAGTTACACATGCACTTACGATATTCAAAATGTTTCTTTCATTGTCTGGGCAATCCCTGACTATCAACAATAATACAGAAAGGTAAGTCTTAGTCAGGTATATGTATATTGGGAATAAAAACTCGACCGTAACGATGCTTTATATACCACTAATCAAGCATTGCTTGCAGATGCAAATATCGGTATCGGCCAATTAATGCATCAAACACAAACACCACTCATCTTTGTGAAAGTGGGAAATATATGTTGTTAAGGGTAACAATCTGGAATTGGCATTTCATTGGTATTTTATCAAAAAGGCTTTCTGCATAGAAATTTGAATCGCTGTTAGGTCAACTATATATGTACCACCTTAATCTGGCGCCTGATACAAATCCCATTTGAATTATAATTATATGCGAAGATAAAAGCAAAGGAGAATGTCATGTAAACATACGCAGATGTGGATGGATTGTCTGAATCTTATGGTAATACACTAACCAATAAAACTCAAATTTCACGGCTAATTTACGGTAAATTCATTTAACTTGCCCTGAAGTTGACTCGTCAATCAAGTGATGTCATTTTAATAAGTTTACAAAACAAGTGACAGGTTGAAATATCAATTTGATTACATCCCAAAAAGCCTACGCAGAGCTTTTATACAAAGTTTAACGAGCCTCTGACAGGTTTATTGTGGATTTTATGTTGAAGCAAGTGTAGCTATTGTGACCCTGATTTAACCCGCAGTTTACCAACTAATAACTCATTCAGAAATATAGGGAGGTTTCTTATATGCTATATGCCAACACCAGCCCAGTTTAATTTAAAGAAAACTGAATGAAATAATTTTTATATCAAGCTGATTGAGAGTAAGTTATATAGATTTTCGTGCGTAAGTATTTACTCTTTTGAATAATATCCGTTTTGATATAAACTTTCGTTGACAATTTGTATGTTGTGAACACAAATTGTTGACTAATCGAAGGCATGGCCAATGTCAAACGCCTCCTGATCTGGCTCAGCGTGTGTTCTTGGCCGTAGGCAGGTCTCTATTTATCAGGTACTCAACATGGTGAGGATTAGGAAATACTGACTGGTTAACAATAGGGCTTAGAGATAAGTGAAGCTAGCCTCTTGCCCTTCACCTTCGATACCTTCAAAAACATGATCTCAATGGCGTCTTGTTTTTATCGCTTTTGGCTATTCCAATTGTGCTCATTGACTCATTGAAGAGTGCGATGATGCCTTAACGAGCCGGTTAATTGGCCCCGTGTGTTGTTAACAGACAAACCATCTGCTTTGGTGCCGATCACAATAGTATCTTTAGACTCAATTGATAAAAACTACCTGAAAAGCTTCTGGCCATTTGACGAAGCAACTAATTAGCGCTAACCTTTTATCAATTTTCTCTTTTAGTTTACCGCCCATTTTCTCGGTTACCACTGAGCTAATCGCGGACAAAGTGAAGAGGTTATGATGAAAACTACAATTATCAGAGTTAATCCTGCATTTATAGGCACCTGTGTTTATACCTGTTCTACGTTAACACCCGCAATTCTAGTTAGAGACGGGCCATTTTCTCAAAGAGGCTAGCCTGTAGATTTAGCTATAGCTTTCACAAAGTTTCAGTATCCTCAATGCACTATTTACAGGACTTGAACAAACATAAACCATCTTAATTATGAAGCCTTGTACAGTATTTCTGGCAAACTTTAATTTCTAAAATAATTAATTATTTTTTTTATGCATAAAACCTCTGGTATTGCCCTTTGGTGTCTCAAAGGTACTCTGACACCCGATGTTGGAGAGATAATCACATATACTCTTAAATCATCTGCTACATATATACGAAGTTTGGTTTTTCGACGGGGCAATAATAAGAACGTTCATTTAGGCACAAATTCGAGTAGCATTCTATCGTAAACCTCTGTAGCTCAGCCGATAGAGTGTTCGACCTGTAACCCAAAGGATACGGAATCAAATCTCGGTGGAAGCAAGCATCTTCTTCTTTCTGCACTTATACAAAATGTAAATTTAATGGCTGAAGAAAGAAGTATAAACGAACATAGTGGTCCTCTAAGGCAATTAATGGCTCCCACTTGAAATATCATTAATGCGCTTATTATCATCTATTGCCTATAATAGTTTAATCTTACGAACTTGTTAAATTCTGCCCATGTATGAATACCAAATGTCATCAAATTAAGGAAGTGAACAATCAAGATATGTTCAGAGCTGTGTTGGTGTGAAACTTTCACATTGATCTGATAAATGAGTAAGTATAAAATTGTATTGAGTCACTATTATATTCAATAGCAACACCATGACTTAATCACTTTGCAACAATTATATACCCTAATCTTCGACATACATAAATAACTTTTCAAATCGGGCTATAGGGCAAAATGGTTATTTACTTTATTTTTTCTTTTTTTTTTCTCCATAATCTCAATTTCGACATAAAATGATTAAGGTACTTAGCTGATTTGTTTTGCAAATACCTTAATTATTTTACTGAGTAAATATATTGTTACAGTTAATATATTTATTCTGTCCATAAACTAGAAAACTTGTCTGTATAAACCTGCTTTAGTTGATTCACAGCAGGGTTTGTCAACTGGGAGCCGCCGGCGGTTGGCGGGAGATTGCGAGTGGTTGACGAGAGGTTGTGGCTGTTGACGGGAAGTTGCTGGTTGTTGGTGGTTGACGGGATGTTGTTGATGGTTAACAGGAGGTTGTTGGTGGTTGACGGGATGTTGTTGGTGGTTGACGGAATGTTGCTGGTGGTTGACGGGAGTTTGTTGGTGGTTGACAGGCGTTTTGTTGGTGGCTGACGGAAGATTGCTGGTGGCTGTTGGGAAGTTGCTGGTTGTTGGTGGTTGACGGGATGTTGCTGATGATTGACGGGAGGTTGTTGGTGGCTGACGGCATGTTGCTGGTGGTGGACGGGAGGTTGCTGGTGGTTGACGGGAGGTTGCTGTTAATGTTAAGCGGCAACAGGAACCCGACTTGTTGTTGTTGTCTTACCATGTAAATTCCACACTTGTTATGCGCGATTGTCTTGTCATTGTTTGTTACCAGTATTGCACGGGGTGTTTTCTTTCACCTATCAGACTGTCTCCCCTTCATATGAGTGAAATAGCCTTAAGTATAGCCTCAACTATATGCCATTTTGTCCAACCCATTGTACAAAATGGTGTCTGTTGAGTTTCGTTTTATAAATTTTCCCTACATAGAGATTTTCCCCATCCAATACTTGCTTGAGGCTAACAGCTGTTGAAAAGTTTATAATCTCCAAGATTTGGTTTTCACTTTGGTTTAACGTTAATAATTAATTGTACGTTACAATGTTAAGGTGTCCCCCTTCCACACATTTCATTTTCTTAATACGATTTATATTTATTTCAACGAAAATTAAAGAGGAGCGCAGAAAAAAAAAAATCTTCAGCCAAAAACAGTATATAAAAATTACAATTAAACTTCAGTTTATATATTAAATATGTAAACTTAAAAAAAAAAAAATACATTTACAATGCCATTAGGTTATAAAAACGATGCATATAAAGAAATAAAAAACGAAGACAATTCTTCTCATTATATACAAATGTTGTTCTTTTTGATGGGTGGAATTCGTTTAGTTGAAAAAGTAACTGAGATATATAAATAAATTTCTCAAATAAAATACTTTGTTCCTATTTAATTCATAATTACTGATAAAAGCTTTAATAATTTATTACTCGATAGAGATTCAAAATTTCAAAACATTATACATTTTTGTTAAAGCTGGTTTTGTGAATGACTATAAACTCTGACAAATAGACTATTAAGCCCTATAACTTTTGCTCACTCATGCCGTATATGTAAAAAAAATTACGAAATCGTGTCTGTTAATCATGTGGAGAGGTTTAAGTAATTTTAGGTAAATATCCAAACTATCAGTATCGGAGTTAGGTTCAAAGTAGAAGAGTCAGGTTTTTGTCACACTATATCCATTCACCGATGTCCTTTATCTAGGAAGATTTCAGCAAGTAAACATTGAATCTGGGTTTGGCTTAAGGGTTTGCTGATCCAGGAACAATGTTGCATCTTAAGATATACTCTTTTGTATTCGGATTGACGCTAATCTGCCAGTTGTCAGACTTTGAAATATTATCCCATATAAATTGTTTCAACTTTGGGCTATGAATATGATTTATCCGTCAGCGAACAAACAAACACAATGATACAGATGTGTCAAGTTTTGATGACTTGTCCAATGTTGCACAGAAAAGCTTTTATTCTCGATTCAAATTTATTAAAAATTTCACGAAAATGAAGTAATACGGTTTCCGGTTTCACTTGGCTATACTTACACTAATGCAATAAGTAAACTCACTTCAAAGTATTTTGTTCCGTATTGTTTTTTGTTTATTATATGTCACACAGGTGTTAAAAGAGGCTGTGCCGGAATTTTCCACCTAAAATCGACTGAATAAAGTTCAATTGAGATTCATTTATTGTTTAGGAATCGTCTAAATTACAAGGTTTCAAAACATAAAAGATTAGCCTCCAGTTTTAAAATTTTAAATTCAAATTTAAAATTAAATGTGAAAGCCGAATTCTTTGAATAAGAAAGACGGTTAGTGTATTATTTGTATAATAATAATAATAATATAATTATAACTTTATTTAAAGAGGAAATATACACAGTCTGGACATCATAAAATACGTAAATTTTAATAAATGATATTAAAAAAACAAAAACCAATTAATATTTCATACAAAAATCATGCATAAAATTATTCAATTAAAATCATCTTTAAGGCATTATCAACTAACAGTCACATACATATTTCTCATATTTCGCTTTATGATATACAATTTTAAAGTACGAATAATAAATTAATAGACAATTTACTATAAAAGAATTTTCAAACCACAATCATAATTTGTTATTGTATAAGAAGAAAGAATTAAGATTAAAATTAGCAATAAATTATTTATTTAACGTAGAAGTTTTGGAAATATAACGTAAATGAACTATTTTTAATGAATTAAAGGATGACAATTTTTTAATATGACGTGGGAGGCCATTCCTTGTCATACCACCATAAATTGTGAATTGTGTCGTTCTTACGAATAAGGTATGCCGTAATTACGAGTTAGGTATATCCTAATTACGAGATTACGATTTTGACAAGAAAGGTTTATTTTTTATGATTTGAACACGTTTAATAGCGTTTTGCAGAAAATAATTTTTTTTACTTTTTTAATAATTTTGAGAACCAAGCCCCCCCCCCCCCCCCAACACACACAAACAAAACAACCACAACAAACAAACAAACAAAAAACAACAAAAAAAAACAAAACAAACACAAACAAACAACAAAACAAAACAAAGCAAAAACCAAACATCAAACAGTACAAACACACAGGTGTATATTTTGGTGATGTATAACCATTGTGATCATGCATATGCGACCAGAATGGTAAAACGTAAAACTAGTATCTAGATTTTGTTTTGGAGCGAATAGCTTATCGAATTCTCCAAGAAGCAGTTCTGTAAATGATAGGCTTATTATTGCTGACCACACGCCAAATCATTTGTGCCTGCAGCCTGCGTATTTCAAGCAGGTGAAGAGTCGGGATTAGGCAAGGCTATCTGCATGCATTGTACAAGTGTTTGAGAAGTTTTCAGGATTTTATTCCTTAAAATACACCGCCT
Organism: Cryptochiton stelleri; assembly: GCA_031471745.1. Lineage (NCBI taxonomy): Eukaryota > Metazoa > Mollusca > Polyplacophora > Chitonida > Mopaliidae > Cryptochiton > Cryptochiton stelleri. Next base: position 6,261 of record JAUELC010309391.1, read on the forward strand.
TTTCTAGAGAGGCGATTATCTGGACAATCCCTACAGAACCACCTCTCTTTGAGATTTTATTCTTTCAAAAACCATAACAATGTCATAAGCGGGTCAGTGAAGGATGTGGCCATTTTAGGGATCTACTTTTGGATGAACGGGCGTGTTGCGGATACGTGGATTTAACAGGGTGGATTTACACGGACCGGTATAAACAGAAACTGCGATTATCAACCAGCGTGCGTACATCTTTTTCTAGCCAGTGTTTGACTTAAGGGTCACCGATTCGCATAGTTCTCCATTTGTCAGCCATCGCACGTTATCTACTTTTCTACCTGCCCAGGTGTGGTTGAATTGGGTGGCGAAGACCTAAGCAAGCAAATCCCATGGACAATTAGATCTCCGGTAGTGTGTAACATAAGAGTCGTATTAAAATAGAGAGACATGTCCAGGAACAATGTGAGTGAGGAGCCGAGTCGAGTCAATCTTGATGGGCCCCGGATTAAAACACGCGTGTTCTCTCCGCCACACACAAAACACCGAGAAAGTCAAGAAATCGCTGAACTTCGCGATAGTGTCCTATTTCAGTCTCCTTGTTACCAATGTTTGCCATCTACCCGTAAAAGTAAGAAAAGAGTTGGGTTTGGCCTTTACATTGCTTTTTAATTTGATAGTAAAATTGTAATATTTAGTGGTGTTGTGTCACGTATTTGGCTCTGAAGACCACCTTCCCGTCGACGCGGGCAACTGTTCAGAGAATTACCACCAACTTAACAAAATATCACAACTTGGTATTTTCGTGAAGGAATTCAGGCTGACTCTAATGTTTACATTAGATTGTGTATATATTGTATGTATATAAGACATATATGAAGTTTATCCGTAAATACACCTATAGAGGTTTGGCAGAAAGCTGAACCAAGCAATAGAAAGAGAAAGATGTCGCTTTTTATCTTTAAAATAATAAAGCGATAAAAATTAAATTTTATAACAAAATAAGAAAGGATACTTTAGCTTTCAACATATTACAAATACAATTAATAAAAAGTATCCTTTTTCTTACAGGGAATTTAATAACATGTAGCTCGCGTTCTGGGCTTCCATCATTCATGTTAAATTGCTACATCGCCGCCACAGTGCAAATAATAAGATATGGTGAGAAATACAGTTCAAATAAAGTAAATAGGTTCTGCCAGGAATTATATCGTTTATACTTTTCATTTAAGACTAAACTTATATCCAGTAAGTATCCAAGTCAACGAATTTGCATACTAACTTCAACCTCAAACGAATGTCAAATAAATCAAAATATGGGAAAACTAAAGGGCAGTACGGACACAAGTTGGCCTCCATAATGCAAGAAACTTCATTTTATTAGTTTCTGGTATTATACATCTCGTGCATGCTCTTGGACGTTGACTCTAGTTCACCCAGCCCTAACGAGCTCTTAATGACACTAAGCTTAATTGAGAGCTAACTTTAACACCTGACGTAAATCAAACCCCTAATTACAGGTGTGAAAAACAGACAGTGTTCATGTTTGGGGAATGTGAGAGAACCCTGAATCAGTCGATAGCTTTACAACTTAACACAAAGAAAATGACGAGCTGTTTCCGTTTTTCACTGGTTCCGCACACAAGTCAATATTTTTCCAACACCCAATATAACCCGATTTCTCCTGGAGGTGTTTGAGTAGGTAAACTTAATGTGTATTTCACACTGTTGCTATTTAAGCGTTCATTTAAAAAGACTCGAGAAGCTAGCATGGAAGTTTTCACCCAAAGACTTTTAAAACTGATGAAATTTTAATGAGCACAGTTCCAGATCATGACTTGACGTACTCTGTGCGTGCACATGGTTATTTTGAAGGGTGTGGTATGTTTATTATAAGATTCACATATATGTAACAAAAAGGCTGGAAAATAAAATTTAAAAAGTAGCGGAAAAAAAGAAGCAAAAAACAAACAAACGAACATTTAAACTATCTTCTGACTAAAATAACCCGATTATTTCTGACTCACTTGGCGTTCAGTGTAAACCAAAGACTGGTTCACCTTATGTTTTGGCGGTGTAGGGTAAGGCCCATAGTCTTCAGTATCGCTGGCCCAGTGAGACAGAACTTTTACGCATGAACTTACTAGGTGAAATAACCTTAGGTACGGCGTTAAAGACCAAGTAAACAAACGCACAAACAAAGCCTCTTTCTAATCCTCTATATTTCTTTGACCTAAGGATGTTTTCAATCAGTAACCGTTAAACTGTTTGAAAGGCGACGACGGACTTTGTGATTAACCAGTTGTGCTGCATAATGTGTTTGGATTTAAGCTACGGAAATGCACCATTGAAATCTAACGTCAAACAGTGATAAGAAAATGTGGGGAAAGAAGTGTTAACATATATTAAGAACATTTTTATGAAACATTTGAGAATTAATGAAATATTGACTTGATAAGAAAATGTAGTGCCAAAAAGGATTTCTGGAAGGTGTAGATATATCTATTTTAAGAAGACATAAGAATCAGAAGTGCATACATTAAATGAATATATCATTACAATTATAGATTTAATAAAATAAATTACAAAAGTAGATCTTCTAATATCATTCATCAATTGTATTAGACATTCAATTTGCAAAGAAAATCCATTTAAAGATCAGTGTGTAAAGAGTCGGTGCAGGTGTTTCATGTTTGATGTATACTTTTGACCCAATCACGCATACTCTACACTCCTACACGCCTCCTACCTGAAACGAGAACAAAAACCAAAAACAGGTGATTCGGATTGTTACAAGTTGTCGTGCAGTTTTAATCCAAGGCGGCAAATCGACCAAAAGCACGTTGCGATAATGTCAAAATGCTAAAAGCAAATAGTCAATAGCCTTTCATTCTGTTCACTAGCATTTCCGTATGGTTTCCCAGGAATTAAACCACGGCCTACTGAGCTAAAAAGTAAAGATGTTAAAATGGAGTTTTGCCGTCATAAATAATTTTGGATAAAAGTATTGTATGTTAAATAGTCTTTCAAAATCATTTTGGACAAAACGATGCGTTCTGTATTTACAATGCAAGTCACTTAAATACCTGCTAAGTGAACCATCTTTTATAATCGATAGTAAATATATATTTTATAAATGCATAGAAATAAAAAAATAAAAATACATGTACATGGTTCTTCTCGGATTCGAACCTGGATACTTTGACTTGCAGGGCCATCACTCTACCGACACGAACACCCAAGACACCAATGGCACATTTAGCGAAACGTTGTGAAATACAAAAGTATGAATCCAGAAATTGAGTCTTGTCTTACGACCAGTAAAGAATAGTCTTTAACTTGTTTAAAGGTCAACTGAGGTTTCAGAAGATTTTAATTTTAAACGGCAAACCGAATTAGAAAGATATAAGGGAACAATAACCGGTATATATTGCTTCAGAATACAGTTTGAGTCCCAAAGACTAACAATAAGTCTGTTATGTCTTCATAACGCAAATCCTTTGACACCTACACGATCACAATCAAAAGTCACCTTATTCTATGGCGTTTTGGGTATAGGGCGTATAATCAAACCACCATGGCATGTAGATGTTTTGAAGCGGCTACACAATGTAATCATTGGAGTGTTATGATATTATATGAGATAGTCGCAGTAGTTTTTTAAAGAAAATATTTGTTTCACATTTCTGTGATATTGTCGACTGTAAGCGATTATCAGGGCTTAACGAAAAACATAAATCATGCCTTCCGACTTCTGCCAACCACGGCGAATCCTTTGTCACCATGACTTGAGTATCGACTTTATTTGGTCTTTCGGTTATTTTTCGGTCTAGCAGTCATACACTGAGGGAAGAACGATAGCAAATACGTAGTCATAACAGTTACACGGTACACGGGTACGAACAAGAAAAGTTTGGGCGCACATTTGTTTTGCTCATTTACAACGTCCCTAACCATGGTGATAACCAAATATAAATTCTGGAATTAACCAACTTCATTTGTGTTCTTTTCTAGACGCCACAAAAGGCAAAAAGAAATTGACTAATTGTCTGTCTATACATCAGGATAGACTTTATCTGGGAGTCACTTGATACACACTACATTTGAACTGAAAAATGGAGAAGTGACGTTTTAATTATGTGTCCAGTAATAAATAATATCTTAACAAAACTCACGAATTGTCTCAATGTCCACGTGCTTCGTTGACATTAAACTTATTATACTCAAACAGTACCATTGTCTATGGCAGTGGTACGGTATTGTTGTTGAAAGAGACAGTAAATAAAACGTCCCAGCCTTCAAAGTCATCATGACATTCCCCATTTTTAAAAATAATTTAATCCTGGTCATAGAATAGCTTCATTTTGTTAGAATCACCGTTTAAATTACGCAATTGTTATTACAACTAGAGATCATGTGTCATGTATTTATTTAATATTTAAGCTCAACGTATTTACGATACGAGAATTTTGAACTGAATCTCATCTCAAATATCATTACTAAACTCCAAAAATCTTTAGAAATTGTAAGATCGATTTCAAACAAATGCTGCTTAAATGTACAGATCACTCCGACAGTGACTCCTACTGGACTGGTAGAGATCGTCACCATTATGTGTTATAACAAGGGATTAGAGAAAGACGGATGGGGTTGTCACAGCTAAAAAAATTTAGTCGGCCTAAAGTATATAACACAGTAAAGACATGATCATTTTTTGTGGAATTGAAACCCTTAACTAGTTCAAACAAATCTCTTATAAAGTGACTAAAGTCATGTAAAGGTCACGTGACATATAAGTTTTCAAGTTTCTGTAGAGTTTTGATGTGTGACCTCAGCTTACGGTGTCATAGCGAATAGTGTCTGTCAACTGTTGGTGTTTGGTTAAATCTTTAGGAGCGATCCATTAGACAACTCTGCTCCAGCAAATGCGGTTAATACCCTAACAGTTTAATGTTTTTCCGGGCTTTTTAACGTAGAAATACACCATATTGTTAATAATTTTAAGTTAGTTGCCATCTTATATAATACTGATATATTAATCTACCTATACGTCAACATAATATGCCCTCTAGCTGTCTGAAAGGTCTTAGGAATACGTTATTAATTCTAATTGATTTTATTAAAATTATAAGGGGATTTATAGGAAGGTGATCGAATATCAAAGCGGCTGTGATTAATATTACATTACATCGACACCTGCGGATTGACAGATATAAATCCTGTCGTTATGAAGCGCATCCCGTATCATTTTGGTGTTATCGTGAAGGGGTTAGACAGGGCGAGCTTATCCGTTCCCTATTATTATAACAAAACTGTACTGTCATAAACCGGCTCACATGCTCACACCGCCATTGTTCGACTCGAGGGAGAGAAAGTAAACTTACAAGACTGAAAAACAGTCACGACTCCAAAAATATTGCAAACATGAAATTATCATGCATGAGTGAAAAATTATTCTTTATTTAAGATTTACTCAAATGATAGTCATTAGATTAGCTCTTATCGACAAAACGATTTCTTGACTAATTGCTGCAGAGGCCCATACATGCACTCTACACTGAACAGAAAACTATTGAAAGCCAGTGAACTGCGGAAACTTACCACATACACGGATCAAGCAGCATAAATAGCCTTTCATGTGGATTGACGGAGGTTGAAATAACCTTCAATCCGAACACTGAACACGTCAAATTTTCGCGAAAATAATAACAGAGAAGGCAAACGTTATTCAGTTAAGAGAGTTGAAATTCTGAGTCATATATTGGCCGCCCTGCGTCCGGACAAAACATACACACCCCCAGCTGTTTCACCGAGCACTTAATATTACTTACGTACAAACTCTCAACTATTTCTTAAACTATGATCTCCACATTCTTTGTGTTAAACTCAATAAAGCGCTGTCCAAACCTAATGTCAAAATTTGTCCCCAAACCTCAAGATCACAATTAAATAAAGGGAAGTGTTAACACAAGGGTCCCTGAAGCTTTTTGTGCTTAAATGATGTATTATTGTCCGATGGCTGACTGCCAAGACGCGACCATAAGATAAGCCTTTCAAACATCAGATAAAGTCTTGCCAACATCTGAAAGATATAATCGGTCAGTGTACCGGACATAAATTCAACTCTCACTTTTACTGTTTGTTAAAAACACAAATGGAATTAGTGATCGACGTTGTTCAGTATTTTGCCAAATGATGAATAAAACGACCAACATTGTCGTCAAATTAGCTACTAATTGGTAACATTTTAACCTTCCTTCTTTAGGATTTAAATTTGTCCCCGATCTTATGCATGCAATTGCTAGAGGTTGGCTGTACTTTTGATGGATGTATTTCAGATGGATACTAGTCTATATATGAGACACATTTCCAAAGAAAGTACATCGCATTAAAGATAAACATTTGGCCCACAAGTCCACGGGAGAGCGTCACCAACATACATCATGGAACAGAACAAACAGTAATATAGTAGCAATGCTAACTTCCGTATGGATGAGAACTGTTTCATACATTGGTTATACGTTTCACTCTTATTTCAAAAATGTTTTTCAAGTCATGGGTAAAAATTAAAATATTACTGAACGTTGCGATTTTCAACTTTCAATATTTTCTATTTGTGTTTAATAAAAATGTTTAATTTTATAGTCATTCAACTCCAAATTTTAATCATTTGACTTAGTTTTTGGCAAGTGTACTGTCCCGTGATATCATAACTAGCTGTTCATTTGAGAAATAAAGACCACTATTCCAAACGCGGACTCTTTCCGGTTTGTATACAATTTGGGGGGACGTTGGTTTCAACAACATTTATTGTATATATTGGCAAATGTGGTATTCCCAATATGAATGCATTTCTACGTGCATTTAATGTAGACCTACATTAAATTGAAACAACTGATAGTAAGTAGGTAGAGGAACTAATGTTTGTAGCAGACAAATGAAAACAAAATATTTGTTTATGCGTATACAGAAAATAAAGGCAACGCTTGAAAGAACATTCAGTAAGTATGGAATGCATCTTTTTCTGTGCTTTCTGTGAGAAGACAAATAATATACGAATATAACAATCTCTAGATAATACATATAAAACGGAATAAAAAAAATCAAACTATCTTATAGGTAACCGTTGCCTATATCGTCCTGCAGATATATCCCAAAAGGCCTGGCTATCAATAGCAGAGAATTTGGATCTTCTGTAGGGTCGAATTTAAAGAAAAACATAATTATGCTTAGTGATGGTGAAAAGATCTCAACTTTGACTCTGTTACATACAGTAGCTTTGGAATACCGCAACTCACATGTCAGAACATCCATCGGTTGTTTCCGGCTGCTGGAGTCTCCCTAACGTATACTTTGGAGGTTCGTCGAGGCAATAATGCTACCGAAAAATGCGTAATGATAATCGCTAGATATTTTGACCACATTACTTACAAAAACCCCCTAAACAATCCAACTCGCTTTGACGCTTAAGTCACATTTTAATAAATGCTTTTCCTTTTTTCGCCTACAACTTGTTGCAAATCAAAAATAGTCGCCTGTGTATGAAATTTAAGTTCAATGTAGATCTGATCATCTCATCTACTTACACAAAAACAACAACAAATATCTTAGTATATCTACACGAGTTATCTCCCATTCCCAAAATTACCTGCAATATACCGACGAGATTAGTTTGATGAAGAGAAATGGTTGAGGAAGGCCGACACCCGCAATTCATTAACGAACCCACAGAACCGTCTCCCGGTAGTCTTCTCGATCCAGTCAGAAATGATAGGTTAGAATTAGTAGAAAACTCTAGACTTCTCGAAAATTTGTGTAAAGATTGCTGTCCATTTTATTGTTAATAAGCCAGTGGCAAAATGTTTAAGCATCCGGTATTGCATTATAACAATGCTAAACTGTCAAAGTTTCTAGACCTACTGACAATCTGGTCTTTCGTGACACCTGAACTCAATGTGATGTAGATCTATGGGTATTGACAACTGAATATAAACATAAATAAACACACATAGATCTAAAGGGATATGTGGTTTACCTTATGAACAATAAAATAGAATTCGATCACAATATGTTTGTTGTTTGTATGGGATTCGACACCGTACATGGGGTTATTCTACTCATGACGGCGTGCCACTCCAATGGCTAGAGGAAAGCATCCTAGACGTCGCTGACGTCAAACAAATGGTGCAATGAGTGTACAAGTTAACAAGGCAAGACACAGCACCAAATGGGCTTGGTGTTGTCAGACAACCCAGACACAAGAAGATCACAGATGTCTGTATAGACAAAACGGTTTGGTATATAGGGTTAATACTTTCACAATTAACAGCATTGCAATAGATTTACATGAAAACGTTTATGTCAAGAAACCATCAAAATTCATGGTCTATGCTGAGAAGACTTTATGTGGCTTAACCATAAATTATGAACTATTTCGCAATTTATTTTTGTTTGATAATAATTTTACAATGATGAGGGACATTAATAATACGGATAATAAAACAGATTTACGGAGACATTAATTACCAGCCTGTTAGCAGAATATTATAACCTATGTCGTAATTACGAGTTAGCGATGTCGTAATTAATAGAAAGCTTCTAACATATTTTGCTTCGACTGGGCACTCACTGGCTTCTCTCTCTCTCTCTCTCTCTTCACGCCGTCATATAAGTGAAATAA
>JAUELC010309501.1:5689-20925 GCA_031471745.1 Cryptochiton stelleri
AGAAAAAAAAGTGAAGTTCAAATTAATTGGGTTTGGGGGGGGAGGGGTTCAGCAATCCAAATGTGCAACGAACTGAGACACAGCACAGCCCAGTTTAGCAAGCTACATTTTAATAGGCTTAACAATGCAAAAATCATTGAAGCCGTTAAGGCCTTTAATTCGTCGTATAAGCTTATGTAATGTTTTATTTTAGAATTTACAATTTGGAGGTTGATAGTTTTGGAAAGCTAGAACTGTCAGTCAATTTAAAAAAACATATTTGAATTAAATTTCTTTCAGTAAATTTTTGGTGGGAAATGCCAAGTATAACCTCTATAACAGTTATGTAAACTAAAGTCAATTAAAGCAAGATGAAAAGCCACAAGCAGGTAATGTTGGTTTCATCAAGCAGCAACATGCCTCATGAATATTCATAGCCTAATTAAGCCACACCCACATGTATGCATCTTAATGAATATTCATAAGCAAAATATTAACTAAACATTATTAGTAAGAAACACCATGTCAACAATAAGCCACGCCCCCAGGAAAAACTTAAAAATCCACCATGCAGGCAAACATTCAACGTTGTTGTTGTTGTTATACCTTTTCTTATTGCGAATAATTTTAATGGCGACTTCTTTCTCAGTCATGTGATCATGGGATTTGATCACCTGACCGAATGAGCCTTTACCCAGGACCTCCATAACTTCGTAACGATACATGAGATGGTCACCGATTGGCTGAGAAAGAAGAGTTGTAAATATCTAAATCTAAACTATATACCTGGCCGGTAATAATATAGATATTATATCAATAAATATTTTTAAAAATTTTGTAGATCTCAAAATGAACTAATTAACGGTTATGCTTTCAGGGTTCTAAATGCGACACGGCTTATTTTCTTTTAAAATATACGTGGAGAATAAAAAGTTTTGGTCTAAAATTGGTGGTTTGTCCTTTAAACACTTTCTTTAAGCTGCATATTGAGTGCCAAGTGAGAAAGAAATAACTCCTCTCTTTGAAGTTATAAGACTTGACTAGGGAGCAAACCCAGAACCTACTGATTGCAAAGCAGATCATGTACACTAAATCACCTAAAATTTTAACCATAAAATTATTACTTTGTAAACTACATGTGTCTGAGTCACATGACAATTTTGCAGTTAGGGAGAATGAGGATTGCACAGGAAACTTAAATTTTTTTGTTTACATCCTATAATACTTTCACATCTTGCAAAAAGGTGAAAATTATTTGTGGATGAAACTGTAGGTGATTTACAGTAACTTATCTTTATTTCGGACCTTCTCAGTTAGGGTTGCATATGAAAATGTTAAGGGTTGCTTAAAAACAGTTTTCTTGTCTAATGGACCGGCTGAATGTTTTATGTACCTTAATATATGACCCGTTGTCGTCATCGAAGCCCGAATTCTGTGACGCCCCGGATACACCCTCCACTTTCTTGGCCTCTAAACCGAGAAACCAGACTTCTGGGAAATCTAGAATCTCTGTCTGCTCAAGCTCTGTTAATCTACTACGGTACAATTTCAAAGCCTCTGAAAAATACAAAGCAAAAGATCTAAAGTATAATTTTAGTAAAAGTATAATCTATGATCTATACAAAATATACCAACTGTTTCTGAAACAGAGAATACTGGTCTGTAAGAGTTGACCCAGAATATTGCCTGCATTTGATGGGTGAAAATGAAATCATGTTCGACTCTCTCAAATTTGAGAAGTTACCATGGGATTTAAGAAAATGACAGGCATCTTTAAACAAAATGTTTTTTTCTTGACACACAGGCTCTTCTAAAATTGTAAAACCTTCCAGAATTGTGATGGGCTATTTTGCTACATTTTTATCCCTACAAATGTAAGGTTGAGAGATTACCCTGTCAATTTCCCTGGGCTATTTCTCCAATTAGGGGGAAAACATGATTGTAGTAAAATTGAGATGAGGAAAGCAGTTTTCCAGATATCCGACAAATAATCGGGAAAATGTTTAATTCGGAAAATTGGCATCAGCTCAGCTTTGAAATTTTATGGTGATGACATTAGCATGTGAATTAAGCCCCGCCCCACATGGCTGGCAAACCAAGAGGTGGCCTTTATATATAGGCTGGTCTGGTTGCTGGTGAACTCACATGGGAGCCCTGCTCGTTAATACTCTGACTGATGTTACAAAAATGACCCAAAAATTATTTGCTGATTCGGACGTTATTTACCGCTATAAAAAGTGCCTTTAGAAATCTGTAAATTTGGTATAAAAATACCAACAAGACGAAATGAAATATCCTATAAATATTTTGCATGAATTCTAAGTCATATATAGTTATGGACATTTAAATGGTATACCTGCTGGTGTCATGGGCAGTCTATTCCCATACTGATCTCTCTTAACACGGTCAGACGATGAACTCAATCCCGACTGATGTGTTAAGGCCTCGCCCTTCGTCAGCTGTGGTAATGTGTTATTACTCTCATTATCTGTATGATGTGCCTTTGTATGGCTGTGCCGCGTCTCACTATTGTTAAGCTGCGGAAGCGTTGTCGTTGTTGATGATGTTGGTGCAACTGTCGCCACAAGTTTACCCTGTGAGAGAAGAATGAACCAAAGAGTAAATGATTCATACCAATGAATGAAGGAATGGATAATCAGGTAGAGAAATGAATTATGTGATTAAAGAAACAAGGTGATTAACCAAATTATTGGATCAACCAATTGCGATGTTACTAGTTTTGTTTGTTTTTGTTTAAATTTAGTAATGATAATGTTGTTTTGGTTGATGACTTACTTACCTGACAGATGATAATAATCCCCAATTATTTAATTTCCAAACGCAACAATCTATCATCATTTAATTTGGTTTGCTGAGTGTTTTATGATGTACAGGGTACCAAAGGTTACTTCGCTTATATCATGTCTAGACAGTATAAATTGTGGATCATCTTTTGCAGTTTTGACTTCTCTGTAGAATCGGCCCCATGAAATTTTGTTTGTTTTTTTTGACAAAAAATATGAAACAAATCCAATTCAGTTAAAAACCATTGTCTTTATTTAATTGACTATTTTATTATTTTACCTCTGAGCCAATGAGACTCTTGCCCTTTGAAGTTCCCATGGACTGTTTGGAGTTAGATAAGGAGAGCCCGCCATATTTGGTGTCGCTATGGTGATTGACCCTGTGTGACCTATGAGGCAGACCAGAACTATGTTGAGGACTCTGAAATAGACAAAGAGAAGGCCATTAAAATAGTGGATTGGAAATGGAAAATTAAGATTCTGTAGAGAATATTTAGAAAAGTGTCTTGGTTTCAATTGTGTACAATGTATCAACTGTTGTTTTTTTGACTGAAAACACTTGATTCAGCTGTATCCCGTTGTAACAAAATTTTGGTAGATTTTCATTCATATCCTCATTCGAGATGGCAAGGCCCTGCTGCCAAAGTGATGCATCACGGGTGCTGTATATTGATACAAAAGACAGATTCCTGTCCCTACACATCCCACCCAGCCATAGTATACAGGGGCTGGTTGCCCAAAATGAAATTCAATTTAAACCATTGTTGTACGACGTCACATCACAATTGAGATTCTTTGTGACGAAATCAAACCTGGTTATCTCTTGAGCAACTCAGCCCTGCTTGACAATGCCCCAGCCGGTAGTTGTTCTAACTCTTTTTTCTCATGAGTGTCAAACAGGAAAAAAACAATGGCTGTTTTGAGAGTCTTTACTTTCCCAAACTCTGACTGATCTAATTTCCTACTGACTACAAAGCGAGCGGCCTTCCACTAAGACATCACAACCGATTAACAATATACAGTTACAAGTTATCAGCTATATAATCACATGCATGTTATATTATAGCCCGAACATTGGACTATTTGTTTACTAGTTATATTAATACTTAAAAATTTAAGTAAGATAATTTGGTTGACTTAAGTCCAAATTTCAAAATATTGTTCAGCACATATCATAACAAAACTACGTTCCATGCACATGCATGGTTTAAGCAATAAATCTATACCAATATACACTTATCAATTATAAGATCAACAGTCTTATCAAATTGTTAAACATAGAAAGAACAGTCAAGCCATGCTTAAAGCTAAATTGGTCTGAAGTATGTCAACAGGCAGAATGAAGAAGGGGCTTATACATGTGAAGTAAAACACAACTGTCAAGTCAAAAATATCATATAACGATCCCCCAAAATGTCACACAATTCTTTATTTTACAAAAGCTTTCATTCACATGCAATAATTTTATTGCATAAACCGATATTCTTACTAAATTATGAGAAAGCTTATTTACTCAATCATACATGGTAGCTACATGTACCTGTACCATCAGTCAAACTTAGTATCAGTGGGTATCAAAGACTAATTATGTGACATTGTCATGCACTATACTTATGGGTCAATTGCTGCCAATACCTAATTGAAACACCTCAAGATAAAGCAACCTTGTCTGACCATAATAAGGAAATACTATCATGCTACAATTTGAATATAAATATGCATGTATACATGAAAGACCCTTTCACATTGCAGACCTACATGTACATACATTCCTACTCCAAGGCACATCAATATTTCATACAGCAGTCTCCATGCCATGCCATAACAAAGGAAGACAATCGCTGTCTTACCCTATATGGTGGAGGTGGAGTTATGCTCTCTTGCGATCTTCGTATTTCCCGTTGAGAACAATATGGGCTCCTTCCAGTAGGGCACGATGGCCTCGCATCTTCATGTAACTCTGAATAAGTCGGCCTTGCATGAGAACTCACAAAGCTTTTTTCGTATCCGGTTTGAGACACATTAGCAGAAGAACAATATTTACTTTCACAACTTGGTCGACGATTATTGGGCCAATTTGGGAGAAAACAGTTTTGTAAACGCACCTGACTTCCGAACTCATTTTCATCTTGAAAACTTTTTACAGGCGTCCTAATTCTGTAGCCATTTTTGAAACCATTTGCACAATTTCTAAATTCCCTTTCCTTGTAATTGCTATGGTGAGGATTTTGGAAACCAGAGTGATAGCAACTGAGGCATCCATTTTGAAAATCACCGTGGCAACATTTGTGAGAGTAATTTTGGCAGCCACTCGCATGTTGAAATCCATTTGAAGCATTGCCATGGGGATTATGATAGCTAAAAGATGAAGAATTTGTACTATGTATGCTGCTATTTGATGAAGATTGTGAATATTGATAACTCAAGCATTCTTGACTTGAAATGTTACTATAGCTACCAGTGCTGTTACTATGGTTGCTGCTGCCATTATTGTTGTTGCTGTAATATCCATTGCAAAAAGGTGTTGGTTTCGGAAAATAGTCTTTTGCATTTGACACTGCGTCACACCATGTTTTACGAATTGGTTGGTGAACTTGTAAAGGTCGCCTTTCTCTAGGACCGAACTCTCTTGAGGAATGTCTCCTGTAGCCATTTCTTGCCCAACCACCTGGGTCAACACCATCCACAGGATAGCAAGATACAGCAAACCACATTTAAAAATCGTCATACAATTTTTCAGTTAGTGTGAAATTCCCCAAAAAGTTTTAAAACAATGGCCTGTTATTAGAAAGGCAGTTTCCTCAGGGAAAACAGAAGTACACTGTATAGAGAAATTGTTGTCAATGTTAAAACATTGGTTGCATCCATCAATAAACACTTCAATCAGAAACATGAACACACCAGAACATCACATGATAAAATTGATAAAAATAATAAACACACAATTTACTGAACTGAATTCAAAATCAAATTTGATGACAGCTTTGTTCACAAAATCCACCGTCCATTTTCCGTCATAAAATCTTTTCCTCCATTAAGTTTTACCACTTTGACTATTGCAGTACTGGGTAGTCCTACCATAACAAAATAATAACAAACAGAAATTCTTCAGGGTTCCTTATATTTATGAAGAAAAGTAGAAGAGGTTAGGCTTACACATTACACAGTCTAAAACAATTCAAACTTTGCTCTTGGATATCCAGTCTGATAAAACTTGAATGGTTAAACACAAAATACTGCCTGTCAAAAACTTGATGGTCTGAGCAGAGAAAATGAGTCAGAAGTTGCTGAATGATAGAGTTCCATGAACTAGGTTAAACGCCATGGGAATGTATTCCAGCACAGTTTTTAATATATCCAACTCAACATGATGACCTGTTAAGGGGTAAGCTGTATACGTTGTAGAAACTCTATAACACATGGCCTGTTACAAGAAGAAAGAGAGTATTTGTGTACAAGCTTATATATATTTTTTATTCACAGATACTGTACAAGTAGTGATGAGGTTTACCAAGGTTTCGTTACTTGACGTCACTGAAACGCATATATAGAAAAATAGCCATACTTTTACAGTGAAACTAATATACTATATACAAGTATATGTAAAATGTGTTAGATATTGTCAATAACTACAGGTATATAAAGTACGAGAATATTCTTGACATTGGTTTTTAAAATAAAACCGAAATATTGGATCACCATGCATCCATGTGTATCTTTTATTGGAGTCGTAACTTTACTCTACTTTGTGAAACTCGAAAGTGGGAATAATTCCACATAAAATATTATTAATTAATTTCTCTACAGGTAATATAGGTTATCCATAATAACTCAAGATCCGTTTAAAAACTGGAGGATTCATCGGTTTTTAATTACTCAACATCCCTGTGTGATTAAAACACCATATATAAATTGTACATGGTTTAAGAATAGACAATGTAATTTCCACAGCATGTCTACAGTCATGATATATAAACAATCATTATTTTTATTAAATACTGCATGGTTATATTATGAGTGACAAATCGATCACATGCTTCATACGATGATGGTTATCAATAGAATGCAACAGGACATCTATCTTAGGTACAATGTAGAGGCTGGCAATCTCTACCATACATTTATGCACATGTATCATGAAATAATTGCAAGACTAGAAGTTGAAACATCACCAAATCTCTTTAAATTTGTTTGTTCGTTTGATTGGGGTTTAATGCCATACTTAAGGTTATTTCTGTCATATATCGGCGTGCCAGCCCAATGGGTGAAGGAAACCGCCCTCGACATCACAGGCAACAAACTATGACAAGATACAAGATAATCACAGGACAAAATACATGCCTTGGCGTTATAGGAGAAATTATGCAAATTTATAGTGCTAGATGCCACAAACAGATCAGCTTCGGGTTACCTCTTAGCTCTGAGAGCATCAGGGCAACAGGAAACTCCCTGCAACCACCCGCTCAAAGCTCTTTGAAATAGAGGGAATAATTAAAACCTTCCTCAAAACTGGGGTCCTTAAAATGAAGCCATGGAACAAATAGTACCTCTGAAAGACAAAAAATGCTAGATCGATTGTTGATCCAATTTTATTGTCCACTCATCTGCAGTAGTTCTGGTTATCTACATTGTCTTCAATGTAAAGGCAGCCATTGCTAGAAAATCAGAAAATCTCTCAGCATTGTGGGAAGTCAACCTTTCTTAAAACCAGGGTCCTTTCAGTGTATAGAATGACCGTCAGAAAAATATAATGAAAATCTCAAACTCCTGAATTCTAGATCCCATTGTAATTTACACTTCTCTTCAGTAGTTCCATTATACAAAACAAAACTATTATTTACAGCTACATTATCTTCAATTAAATGACAACCATGGCAAGAAAAGTCACAAAAACAATTCTGTAGCATTATCATGGGATCTCACCTTTTCTCAAAACCAGGGTCCGAGTCCTTATAATGACAGCCAGTAAAATAAAAGAAAATCGCAAAATATCCTAGACTCCAGTCATTTTAAGATTCTACTCCTCAACAGTAGTTTTAATATACACAATAACTCTAGGTCTCTGATCAACAGCTACATTATCTTCAATAAAATGACAAACAAAGCTAGAGGGCTAGTAATTTAGTATCGTGGGAACTAAAGATTCCGTAGCTAGGACTTCTGGTACAAAGTGGATAGTAGCATAAACCAAGCCACATGTGTACTGGAAAAGGGTAGAGTTTATATCCACAGCATCTGGGTGAATGAGACTTCTGACTAGGGTTTACCCATAAACTGTAGTCTTATAATCTCTGATACATGTATCATTTACTGTTCTATGTGTATTTTTTTTTACCCTCAGTGTGTCAGCCAGGGTGAAGTTCTTGCCTTGGTCCATTTCTTTTTCTTGTTTTTACTGCAAACTCAAATATCAACTGAAAGTCCTACTACTCTGGTGATACTAATACTGCTAACACATCCTTCTTTAAATCAAAAACATACATTCTTTTAGAAATAAAATTGTCATAAATGTAGCCACAATTAGCATAGTTGTATAAATGTTATATTTGATCTAGTTCTATATTTTATTAAACATTACTTGAAACTTCTGTTCATTTAAAATATTTCAAAAACTAAATGGGATATCAAACAAGCACTGTCAGGTGTTTTTTCCCTCAAGCTAGTGTTTTTTCTCTTCAATTTAAAGTGTTTGCATTTATGTACAATGTTTTTACTTATATTCATGAATTGAATTAAAATTCAATTGAATTGAATCGTCTGGTCTGGACATGAAATTTGTCATAAATTATCCATACCAATTAGGGGCCTACCAACAAGTCAAATTTGTACTACACCACTGGCACCCATAAAAAAATAACTGAAGTTAATTAGTTGTTTTTTTCTAAACAAGGAAAAGTCTGAATCCTTCGTTATAATTATCAGACCTTCATCAAACTTGATATGTATATCTGAGGGCTGTCATTTCAAGTGCTTAGTTGGGTGAATTTTTTTTTTTAAATTTAACTTAAATGAAGTCAATCTAAAATCCTGGCCGGGTTGAACATTTAACTCTAGAGTTTGAAGTTTGGGTCACTGTAGACAAAATAACATGTAATTCTGTTGAATTTTTACCTACATGTATACTGAACAGCAAAAGGAACACCACAGTATTTCACGATAATGACTGCTCCAACAGTAAAAAGCCACCCTTAAACAACCAAAAAATGTGTTTTGCTCTGTTTGAAAATTAATGTTCCTCCATTGCTAAGTAAAGACAACATGATGGTGCTTGGAACATGCTGCCCTTATCGCCAGAGGGCATATGTAATATTTGAACTTTAATAAAAGACATACGAAGTCAACCCCAGAAAATAAGGAAATAGTGTCATGGCAGTTCAGAACATGTACATGTATGAGGACAATTTACAAATTCCATAATAAATAAAAAAATTTGTATTTACATTGAATAATTTTTAACTTTAAAAAAAATCAACATGTCTATTACATAACAAAACATGGTGAATTCCCACTTCTTGTTTATTTTCAACGCTTTCTTATTTAGTATGGAATTCATACATCGTATTTTCTTATTCAGTTACTCAACTTCTGAATGCCACTAAAAGATGTCAAGTCATGATCTGTTATATAAGTTTAAAGTTTGAATTTTGTGTTATTTTGGACAAATATATTTTTTTCTGTTGGATTTTGTTCTATTTTATTAATGGTGACAAAGCTGTGGAATCCTCTTATAAACAGGCTACTTCACATTCTTTTGATTCCCTAAGCCCACCCCTTGGGTGATAAATGTTCTGTTCTACTGACATAAAGGTCAGCTACTCCAGGCATCCACATGTCAAAACTGACTACTAGCTTAAGAACTAGGGCATGTCAGACAAAAACTTTGAAAGTTAGGACCTGTCAAAACACTTAGTACCCTACAACTGCTAACAGATGAACTGAGGGGGTGAAGGTCATGGGGAGTTTTATAAACAAAAAACAAACTCTTGTGCTTAAATCAACAATATAATGTTTGTATTATTTTCACTCTGAAGCATTGTGTGATATATTAGACTATGCACTAGCCACTGTTTTTCTTAAAGGGTTAAGTACCCTTTAGGGGTAAGTGGTAGGGCTGATATGACCATTGCACTAATCTGTTGTGATAGGTTAAACAACATTTGCGATAGTTAGATTGCTATTGCCATAGTATTGCGATAGATACTGGAAGGTATGCAATCACTAATCCCCAACAACACTGTACAGTTAAAATATTGCTAAGTATTTCTGTCAAAATAGAAACTCACTCATCACAGTTAACCATAACATTAGGTTCAGTTGAGTACACATTTTTCATGAAAATATTCTTTAAATTACAAAGATTGATGGTAAATTTTTAGGTTAGTTTGTTGGTATGTTTGATTAGTGTTTTATGCCATGCTCAAGGGTATTTCACTAATATAAATTATAGATGGCAGTATACTCCAACATAAAACCGTAAAATGTTCACAGCCAAAATATAGTCTTTTGCTGTGTTGGAAAGTTAATGTTCCTCCAATGCTAAGCAAAGAGGGAATAAATGTAAGCTAGAAACATGCTGCCCTGAGAGCTTCCTTGTCTATGAGACTTTTTAACAGCTATTGAAGCTACCAATATTTGGGACCAACCACTATTGTCTTAGTTCTGGATAGCATGTCGCTGTTGTGCCAAAATGTATCTTTCTGCATCAAATTTGTCACAGTGTGCATCCAAAATCTAAATAATTTGTTAAGATTGTAACATAAATAATTTATAACAATATGACATGTTTCAGATTCCAAAGAAAATAATGTGCTTAAAACTTCCACATAACTCAAAATTTAGTTTTTGCAGTGCACACAATTTTTTTAATTTACCTACCTTCACTCATGTTAGGTGCACAGTGGGCACCAAACTTTTCTATTTTAATTCCACCCCTGTTAAATACTTGTGTGCGCTTTTTTGTGTTTTTAAAACAAAGAAGGAAGTTAATGTTACCCCAATCAGTAATAAAATTGAAATTTAAACAATTTTGTTATACTTTTTATGACCATGTAAAATTTATTACTTCCTTGAACAGTTGTAACACATGTACATTTACACTGAACTGGTTCTATTTCTGTATATAGGTCACACCCCTACAAAAAAAGTCCCTTATCTTGGTGATAAGAAAGAACCACTTCACTCCCGGAAACATAATCCCATGTAATCTTTAATAAGTTTGACCTCATTTGTCAAGGTCATTCGTTTGACAGGCCACTGAGGCCAGGTTTAAAAAATACATTTTACTCTATATGTTTTTACAAATATTGTCACAATTTGTTTGAGTTTAATAACATTATCTTTATCTTGTAGATTCACCCTCTTGCTTATGTGGTGCTGCTAGCCAAGATGTATCCCACTTTTTTCTCGAATGTCCACTTTACACAGGTATCCGTGAACATCGCTTTGCATCACTCACCCCGCATGTGGATCCATATAAACTTCTATTTGGTGATCCGTTATTAACATATATGATGAAAATATATCTGTACTTGAGAAGATCCATAATTTCATCCACCTCTCGCATCGGTTTGACAATTAACATGGTAGAAATATTAGGTATATTTCACCCAGTTGGAGTCATAACCAGATACTGTATATAAGTGTTTATGTTGTGGTATTGTTAGTCAACATATTCATTTTTTCAGGTAAAGAAACGTTGGCTGGCACATGCGTAATAACCACGTCGTAACATTAATTTGGCCGATTATTATTTTGTGATTATTTGTATATATTCAATATAATTGTTTTGTATGCCTCCCTATATGCCATTGATGTAAATTTTGTTTTGAAGGTAGAAGTGTTTATATAGGCAATTGCCTGTTCACTTATCCTCTTTCCTTTTTCAGGGAATAAAAATACAGTTTAAACCAATAAAATTATTTAATATTAATTATTGCATGTGTAAATTTTATACCACAACAAAGTGGCTTTATGCTGCCCCTTAGCTGGAGAAACAACAGGGCACAAGACTCCAAACCCCGCTATCAACGTCTAGAACGCTATCACCGTCTAGAAGGTGTTATTGAGAATCTGTGTTTATGGTTTTGACAGTTTGAACGTGGGTGTTAATTTGTATGTTACGACATGCTGACAACTGCTAACACTAGACCTACTAATTCGCTTGCATGTCAACACTTTGGCAAAGAAAGTAAAACACAATGTTAGCAATTTACCAATTTGTGGGAAAAAAATGCTTGTTTACAAACTTAGCTATAACTACATGTACATTGTAGTTAAACTAGTCCTTTATCTGAAAGCTTTCTTTGTCAATTTAAATTTATATCCCAAAAATAAAGAAAAAAAAACCCAGTTGTTTACATTTTTCGTTTGTCTTTTGTTAAGCTACTCCTTCATCTAACAGATTATCTGCCTATTTAAATTTATATCCAAAAAATTGAAACAACAAAAATTACCAACTTATTAACAATTTAAAAAAAATTTTGTTACATTAAATTTTACCAGACATATAACGTAGGCAATTTAGATTTCTGTAAAATCTGAAGTATTTTGTTTGGAAATCTAAAAAAATATCTATCTGTATCAGTATTAAATTAATACCAGTGCCAGGGCTTGAAAATATATATAAAAAATATTTAATATCTACTGCCACAGTGATGTACGTAGTAATTTATCTCTTTTAGCTGGTTGACATCAAGGCAAACCGAACGTGAAAATTGGTTTCCTGTTTAAGTCGGCATGCTTATGCCCAAGGTTTCATAAATAGTTTTTGGCAAAACAAAAAATTGTTTATAGGGGAAAAAAAATTTTTTTTTAATTTTATAACAACCAGGGTTAGTTTTTGATTAAATGAGATGAAAATTTGCTTTGCTCTTTTGAGAACATGAAACCAGAGAAAAGAGTGAAACTCAATTTTCACTTGCCAAACAGGGCAAGCCAAATAGCCGATCACCTTGCCGAGGGAAAGCTGGCAAGTGTTGAGTTAAATCACTGTCGAATATTTTAATATGACCAAAACTTCATTTTCATTTGGTATTGGAAATATTGATCGTACACCGCTTCATTTACATATGCTGATTAACAACCTGTTTTGCTGATTTATAAGTACATGGATTTAACGAGACAACATTCAGCTTACCTGACGTTTATTCAGCCCAATGGGCTATATATAATAAGAAGATGACTCTGCTCCAAAATGTAGGTTCTCCATCAGGCAGACGGATCAGGATTTTATAATTAAACATGCCCAAATGTGTTTTTGGGTGTCCCTTCAGTCTGGCCGCGTACTAGCTAATTCGTTAGCCCTGAGCACACAAGTTCCAACATATAAAGTATACTTACAGATAAATACAATTCAAGTCACAAATTCATCTAAAGTTCATAAGGGAATCCATTTTGTTATTTCGAAATGTTTGTCCGTATACAAATGTAGCAATATCTGGGTTTTTTCCAATCCTCATACCTATTAATTTGATATTAAATTCCAACAATGTATTATTTCCTTTGAATACATTTTATAGAATTCACCAGTCTTTGGTTATATCATGATTATCAAAAGCTTTGTGCCACAGGATGCCCAGTTATTTTTTTTTACTGTGCCCGTTTTGGATTGAAACCTCCATTCAGAATCAAATCCTCCGAAACTTAGTTGTCCTTCAGATAAACACTTTGATAATCCATTGCTTTGGATGAAATTTTGCAGCCACAATAGAATCTCATTTTATCCTCATTTTGAAAATTGCTTATTTGGAGTCCAGAGTTCATTGTAATTTACAAGGAATATTTTGGATCCAAGTTATCTTGAGTTTTTAATCCTTTATTTTACAAAATTATCCTTGAATTTCATTCTTAGGATAATTTTTTTCACTCATTTCTTCTGAATGTTTCTTTTAAATTGAATATTAACTGCCAAATTTCCCATAACAAATTCTCTTCTAGATTCATCTTAGACGTTCATCATAAAATAACTTTCAGATTTCGATCAAAATAATTCTGGATATATATTTTTTTCTCTATAACTTCATATCTCATCTGAGATAACTTTGTTAGTTACTTTCCCAGACTTCAGGTAAACACTGATCAATATTTCACACTAATTATCCTTCAGGGTCCAGTAATTCCACTGAAAAAATTGTTGCTTCAAAACTGCATCAATTCCGTTGCAGAAGTTGTTGCTCCAAAAATGCAGTTGTCCATAATATCCTGAGGTTAAAATGTTCTTTTGTTGTTTTTTACCCAGTCTTGGAAATCATTGTAAAAGTTAGTTTAGTTTTGGAAGCTACATTGTATACGGACTTGTGGCACATAAACTAGAAATGTAAAGGTAGAGGATACAAGAGAGGCATCCTGCCATGTTCTCTCTTCACACAGGACTGAAAACGTAAGGCATTTTCTAACGTTAAATAATAACCCTCTGATGTAAAATAATTCTGGTTGCCATGGAAATACATGTGCAAAACAGGTGATGCTTGGTCAATTTGGCAAATTTGATGGACATCTTCAAGCGATTTTTTAGGGGCGACAGCTGACGGCAAACAAATTGTGTTTTCATCAGGCATTCATCCAATCAGAAACAATAATCCATCAAGCTAGTGGGCGATGTCAAAACATACAGATCTGCTCCTGGAGAGAAATTAGCAATAAAACGCACGTCTGCTAAGGTCATTAGGTTGTACAATCAGCAACAAAAACAGAGAAAAAAAAAAGGAGGGGAAGAAATGTTAAGAGGCTTCAGGTGTTAGAAATGTTGATGTTTAAGGTCGCTACTTTCTCTACACTGGATAAGCCACAGAAAAAACGCAAGAGGAGTGAAGTTCTCAAACAACCAAATGTACTCATTTACCTGTGTACAGTAAACTTCAAGTAGCAATTAACTCATAAAATGGTGCTTCATGTTTCTATTACTTTCTCCATATTATAGTTTGTGTACTTGGTATATTATAGTTTTTGTAATATAAACTGTTTTTGTTTCATATAATTGCATGCCATTCTATCATGCAAAAAAGAAGTGACGTGAAGCGGCGCCCCATTTTGAATTAGTAACATCATGCTGGTCTGAAGTTGTACAGCTTGAAATTGTTATGAAAACCAGAAAGTATTTTGTGATTTATAATTGAATCAGTATACATACTTCAAACAAACAATTAGAAAAATATTGCACAGTCAGTTTGAGTACAGCAATATCGGTCTCGTGATTTGTTAGGGTTAATGGGTAAATGTAGCTTATCCTGGGTAGAGTTTTTTTTTCTTAAATCACATGGCAAATGTGCTGAATTAAGTAAAGCGACATAAACATTTATTCATTCAACCATTTGATTTTCTCAAAAACGATCATTTGGTTTCTAAAAAAATTCTTATTTGATTTTACGGATGCATTCCTGCCCTGGATCTAACCCTGATGGTGGAAGCAATAACCGACCCAATGCTTCACATCCCACGGGTTTTCATTATACACCA
>JAUELC010309502.1:0-14906 GCA_031471745.1 Cryptochiton stelleri
ATTGGGGTTTTACGCCGTACTTAAGGTTATTTCACTTATATGACGGCGTGCCAGCCCAATGGGTGAAGGAAATCCCCCCCGACGCCACTGGCAACAAACAATGACAAGATACAAGACAAACACAGGACGCCACAAACAGAACAGAACGCCACAAACAGATCGGCTTCGTGTTGCCCCTTAGCCCTGAGAGCAACAGTGCAACACGAAGCTCCCTCCAACCGCCCGCTGATAGAAAATTGCAGACGGCTAGTCTGTAGAATGATTCGGGCCGGGCTCTAACAGGACCCACCATAGCTTTACGGTTTAAAGCACCAGAGCCTTCAGCCAGAGACCTGGGTTCAAATCACTGTTGGGCTTTTCTCTCTATATTTATTAAATGTATATGATGAAATATTGTCTTACGAAGAACATCTATAATAGATCATTTGTCATTTTTTTTTATTTGTGCCAGTCTGATTTATCCTGGAAAATATAATGTATATATAAATGGTCAGAAATTGTGTCTTATACAAATTACTTACAGGTATTTTCTTACTGGATCTCTATCAGATTAGCTCTGGAGTTTCATAGGCATGGGGTTTTTAGTCCCTAATATTCCTCTGATTTTCTTCGGTCCTGGTTTTAGTTTGTCTCTCCTGGGTGGAGATTTCACCAGCACGATGGAGGAAATCTTGAAAGATCCTGATGTTATTCAATGTTTTCTTCTTTGTGTTGTGGTTCTGCTTTTGTATACACTTTAACAACTTCACTTTCACTGACCTTTGAAATCTGTCAGTTTCATTGTTATGTTACAATTGCCATAACTCTCCTGGTCAATATCTCAATCTTATTCTATGTCTATGTCTTAACCAATGCTTGCAGCAAAACAATGTACACTGGAGCCATCCATTTTTTCCAGCAGCAATTCTTGTTCTAAATCGCCTATCTCCGGTAACTTCCGTCCCCTTCGATTATCGGCTTTATGAGTAGTATAAGTAGAGCACGTTACCGCGCATCGAGTGACCTCCCTTTTTTTGTGCGTTATTATGTAGTGGGGCGCCATTTTCATCCCACCATACATTATAAGGAAGGGGTGCGTTATTATGTAGTGGGGGGGCTGTGGGGCACCACCTCTAGGTGTCGCTAGCGTTGGTGCGCCTGCGCGTGACCTTTGGTGTGAGGCTGACATGGTAGTTTTTAAGTGTGGTGTGATAACGTCATAGTGATGACGTCATCACGATCGTCTGTTTGAGCCACAGAGGCTGGATAGCGTGATTTTAAGCGGTTGGGTTGTGTCATGTACAGCGTGCACTCGGGTGACCGTGAGGGTGGTGAACGAGGTTCAGCCTGTGACGTCATGGGTGATGGTGTGGCTGGTTAGAACCGGTTTGATCTGGTTAGAACCGGTTTGATCTGGTTTGCTCTGGTCCGATCGACGGCTATAAAAGAACACTCGCTTGTGCTTAGTGTTCATTTATGTGAATTTCTGTAACGAGACACCATACGAGACAACGGAGAAACCTAAGCAGACGACCCCATACGAGACCACGGAGAAGACTAAGCAGACGACATCATACGGAGACCACGAAGAAGACGGAGAAGCTTTGTTTCAGTGTAATAGATGTTCGGGTGAGTTTAAGGCGAAGCTGAGATTAGGCCGCAACCAGAGGGGAAACCACCAACCCGGAAAAGGCGGGCGACTTCAATTTGAGTGTGGTGACTGTGGCAGACCAGGGCAACAGGAAGCTTCACCAAGTAACAACAAGACGAGAATGAGAGCACAAGCTTATATACGCTGGACACGGCGGCTACAGGAAGACTAAATTTGGTGTCGCCTTAAATGAAGGTACGGCCAGTTTCAGTCCAAAAACAATATCACAAACAATTCCGGTAATAGTTATAAACGTTAAAATCTATGCTCCAATATAACATTTTAAATCGAATGCATGCAATGTTCTCAAAACCGGTTAATACGCGAAAAGAAGCACTCGCGGCGAACAATAGGGCCGGTAAGTAAGTAGGTTAGAACCCTCGCTCTCGTTGTTTTAGACGGGATAGAGACCGCTTGGACGCTACGCCCTCGATATGTCATATCACCTCGTCCAAGCGGTCTCTACCCCGCCTGAAACACCTCGAGCTCATAATCTAACCTTTACTTATTAGGGGTTCTAGCTTTTAGCGAGAAACCGTATTGTTATTGATGGG
Organism: Cryptochiton stelleri; assembly: GCA_031471745.1. NCBI lineage: Eukaryota > Metazoa > Mollusca > Polyplacophora > Chitonida > Mopaliidae > Cryptochiton > Cryptochiton stelleri. Next base: position 2,185 of record JAUELC010309502.1, read on the forward strand.
ATCATAATTTGCCTATTTTTTTTGCCGGCTGGTTTATAGAACCAACAACTACGGCAGCCATATTAAATTTTGCATAATTTTTGGAAATTTAAAAAAATCTTGTCCTCAAGAACCGAAGAAGTCATTAACTTGAAACTATAAACGTATCTTCTATGGAGTATAGCCAGTGAGATTTCATTCTGGAGTCTGAATAGGTATCCAAATTAGGCCAACATGTGTTTTTAAGAAAAACAAAATTATGTTTAGTTTATTTAGATGTAAAATGACGTCCTGGGTACATCAAGCAATTTTTCGTTTGTCTTCTCCCAATGGTTCTTGCGCAAATTAAAGAAACGAGACACGTAGAAATTCTGGGTTAATCATCAATTAGTCGTTTTTATTGGTTGAGTTTTTTTTCTGGACCAATCAAAATGCTGCAAATTAGAACAATACCCTATGCAGTCGTTACTACAAGTCGCACTTGTGGGAATGCACCTTAAAGGATCAGTTGAATGGGGTTGTTCCTACTTGAAGACGTTGGGCCGAATGTCACGAGTTAACAAATTACAGTGAAGAACCCCATTCAACTGACACTTTCTTCAACTTTATCAACCATTAAAACCAAATCACATCCAAAAGTATCAACTGCTTAATTTAAAACAACTTGTCTCTGTACCGACAAGAGTTACACCTTTGTCACGATCGTTGATTGACCTCATGTTTGTGTCGTGTCCAGATAGCGTAGTAAATACTTCCGCGTTACCTCCCTTTGCAAGTGACTACATACTGTTATTGTTACACTTCAGTATGCTGTGGCTGTAGCCAGTTCATTCCAAGGTAGAGCATGGTATTATGATCGTACTGAATTAAGTGAGCTGCGAACAAATTTTAGATAAACTGCTTGGTACCACGATATCTGTTTAGATGATTTAAACACCGCAAATAAAAATCTAACAAATGATAGTTGTCAAAAATTTTTAACCAATAAAATTGTAACAATAAGACCGCGAGGCAAGCCATGGGTAACGTCCGAATTGATGAGAGTAATGCGACGACGTGATAGAGCACATCGAAAAGCTAAATTATCTAACCATCCAGTAGATTGTGAAAATTTCTGAAAAATCAGAAACAGAGTAATCTCGTTAAATAAAGAATTGAAGAAATCGTATAATAAAAGTTTAGTTCGGGTCGAAACATTTGTGGAGTTTAATAAAAATATTTACAAAATCTCAATAAAATTCTGGCGCCTTGGAAACAATGCAGTTAGACAATAATATCTACACTAGTCCAATTGATATAGCAAATGGTTTGATCTGAATAGATGATAGACGATCTGAATACACCGCTCCCGGTTTTACCTGCGGTTAATCACCCAATACTGGTGAACATCTCAATATCAGCACAAGATGTGAGACATTCTACTGAATTTAAAAATAAATAAATATGTTGACCCTGGCGGCATCAGTTATTTTATACTAAAAAATGGTTCTAAATAATTCTGTTATTCCATATGTGAGTTATTTTACATTTGTCTCCAATCTTGTTTTATGCCTGATATCTGGAAGACTGCCAATGTAGTGCCTATAAAAAAGGAAATGCTGACAAAATAATTAACTACAGGCCTATCTCTTTAACGAATAATTTAAGCAAAGTATTCGAAAAATGTGCTAATGAGCACGTGTTTCACTATCTCCGTGATAATAACGTCCTTACCGGTTTTCAATCTGGTTTTATACCTGGCGTATATCAATTAACGGATTTGTTAAATTTTATCTGCTGCGCACTTGATGAAGGTAAGGAGGTTCGGGCTGTGTTCTGTGATATCTAAAAAGCATTCGATAGGATATGGCATGACGGCCTACTCCATAAATTATACAGTTGCCTGGGATACAAGGGAAGCTAAGGGACTGGTTCGAGGATTATCTGCGTAATCGCAAGCAGTTAGTTGTTGTTGCAGGTGTAAATTCCAATGACAAATATAAACAGGCTGGGATGCCCCTACTTTTTCTCATCTTATCAATGACATCGTATAAGATACTAATATCCGACTTGTTAGCTGATGACTCGTCTTTGTACGTAGTTGTTGGCGTTCCAAGCCTTGGTGCAAATTCACTACACCACGATTTGGTTAAAATCTCACTGTGGGTGGATACTTGGTTAGTCTAATGTAGTGCGGAGAAGACAGTCTCATTATTTAAAAAAAAAAACATGAACTGGGCCCACTGTATATGAATAATTAATGAATGAATGAAGTCCAGTCTCATTCACACCTTGGGCTCTCTTTACAGTCTTCATGTATATGGGATGCACATATCCAAAGTCTTATTGCAAAAACCAGTCCCATGGTCGAGAAGCGTAAAATATCGATTGTCTCTCAAGTCGCTCGAACATCTATACAAATCATGCATACTACCTATGTTTGACTACTCCGACGTATTATGGGACGGTTGCTATGAATACCAAGCGGAGGCAATAGAACAGCTGCCATTGGATGCTTTAAGACTGCGGCTGTGTACGGGTTATGCATCGTGGCCTCTTGTACGTAGAAACTGGTTTTATACCTCTTGCCAAACGCCGCCAACGTCATAATCTCCAACTATTCTATAAAATGTACCTCGGTCTTGTTCTGTTGGCGGTTGGAGGGGGCTTCGTGTTGCCCTGGTGCTCTCAGAGCTAAGGGACAACACGAAACTTCTTTTGATAGGAAATCACTGTATGGCTGGAAGCATGAGTTTGTCCATATTGCATGAGCGAGGGCACAATTTTTAACCGATAATTTGTATAGGGAGGCAAAAAAACAAAGCCGTATTGTCGATATTACAGCTAAACTTGTTGACAATACGCTAGGATTACCGATCAGATTGGGAACTTTATTAAATACAGTTTTGGTGCATACAACATGATATAAGGTGCTCAATTCTTACATTTATTCTCAACAGTCAGATCTGGTGAGGTCTTTCGATACGTTCACATAACGTGAACGCGCAAAGCTAAATTCTCTCGTGATCCATACCGTACAGTACAACTTTCTCTTCTGCATAATTCTGCTTAAATGTGGTAAAGATGAGGAATTTACTGCCAAAAAAGTATCGAAAAGAATGTGGTGGAATTGTTATTATCCCTTCACAAACGGAGTTAGAGAGGGCATATATTATGGTTCGGCCTGTATGCTGAGATTGCCATCAGTCTAACAGCTTTATTTTCGGGTGAATTTAAAGAAAGTTCACACACATGTTCAATACGAAAATGTCTCGGTCAAGTTCCAATTTCGTGGAGTCATGATCAAGGTCATTTTGGCTATTTTTAGAATAAGTCACAAACCACAATGTAGAAAATGCAAGTAAGAATAATATGTCAAACTGTGGGGGGGATCGTATCACTTGTGATGCCTTGTTTTTGTTTATATACAATGATTCCAAACAACATGTACCAGCAATCAGCAAATTTTAACGCTCACAGTAATTGTTTACTATTTACAGTTTTGAAATAGTTTGTAAGTGTGCAATATCCATACGGTTTCAAAACTACCACTATTTTTTCATTATTCCTTGTAACTCAGTAATTATGCATGATGCACATTAACACGTTCCGAAAACGTACAATGTACGTTTGCTCATTGTAAAATATATAAAGATGTCCCATTTTAATCATCATGGAAATCACAAAATGAGAACCTTTATATTGATTATGTGTATTTATTCGCAATAGTAAATGGTGCGTGTAACGATGCGAAGGACTGTACTGGGGGCCAGCTGTGTTTAACAGATGCTAAGGACAAATCCAAGAAAACTTGTCAGAATTCAGCAAGTAAGTACCATTTACAAAGAAGTCTGATGTCACGGATAGTTGTTTGTTTGTTTGTTTGTTTGGTGTTTAATGTCGTCCCCAAGTGGTTTCCACTGACTGATACTTTGCATTGGCTACGTTGAGTGGACATCCGAGTGAAAATCTTGAAAACAAGCACACATTCTGGCGCTCAAGGTACAGACCCACTAGCTGACTTTCTTTGACAGAAGGCCTCCAGCCCGTGTTGTACTTTGAAGGGGCCTTATACCAATGTACTACCCATTAGGCCATGACGGGGTTAGACGTGGTAATTGAAGGGGTAAGACCTTTAACTAAAATAGAGGCTGATTATCACCGAAATTATTTCCGTATTTCTTTCACCCCATAGCCAGTAAAATCCTCGGAATTCCTTATTTGTACAATAAAAAAATAGTAGTAACTGTTAGAAGCGTAATAAACTAATTTATTCCGAGCAAATGTTTTATCCCTAAGTAGAATGAAAAACAATAATAACAGTTTGAAAGAAGCCATTATACACTGTACAGATTGAATATCATAACTCTCGTTTCAATTAAGAGGCTTTTCTGTTTAAGCTTTTCACTGTTTCAAGACTTAAAATACACATTAACGTTTGAAATAGATAAAGTTGTTCTGTTCAACAGTGTACAAATTTACCATCATTGCCAAGCTTTTAATGTGTCGCTAAATTTTGCCTTCTACATGGACCTATTTTTGACATTATTTCTTCCTTTTTGTTTCAGTGACCTTCGCACCAGCTGTATTTGCTGTCATACTTTCCTTAATCTTATCCATTTTCGGCACGAACTTGGTATAAACTATTAACTCAAGAGTGCCTTGTTTTAACTTGACTACGTTTCCATTTTTCTGCTATGTTTGTGAATTAGGTTTTGGTCATTTTTATCAAAACACAAATGTTTTTAACTGGTTTTTTATTGTTGTTGCACACAGTATTTTTTAATTCTTCAATTCTACCTTCACTTTTGTCTACAAATGGAATTTTTAAAGGTATTTCGATACTAAGAGATAATAATTATACTCTCCTGAAAAACCACAAATGTATGTTGTAATAATCAAATGGCAGAGGATGGATTAGTTTTATTCTAAATATCAAAATACAGTCATAAATTCCACTGTGTACCAACATTTCTTTTAAGCGGTGATGTACAGGCTAGATTGTATCAACCGCTGCTGAAGGAAGACGTGTTCTCGGGAGATGACCACCAGAGGGAGCTCTGTTTTATTAGATGTCAACGGCCAGTCAAGTTATGTTTTACAGCGGCGTGTTCGGCTGCATTTGTTTGTGTGATATACACGGGTACACTGTCCCTGAAGTAGGTTTTTTCAAATATGGAACTGAACACGCGATAAAAATAAAATCACTAATATAAGTAAAATAACACAAAACTTAAAATAAAATCGGCTTTAAATATTTACATGTTATACATATACAAATCACAAAATATATTTAATCACATTTAAATAGACAAAGCAAAGACAAATTGGTTGTTTCTGAATTAGAATATTCATTTTTATATAGCTCAAGCTGTCCTTTAAACAATCGTAAAAGACGTCTGCAATTTTTTTTATAACAAACAAAGACTTAAAACATTACTTTTACAGGACTCATGTTAAGGTGTTCTTAGCATTGTACCTTATGGAGCCACGTTTGTTTATGTGTGTGACCTTGTTAATGACTGTAGTCGTGTATTTTTCTCAACTTGTTGATAGCGACGTAATTTTTCGGGAGCCAATCAGTGTTGGTGTGAAGAATCTGAAAATAAAAAGAGCTTCCTCCAGTGGTCATCTCCCGTAAACACGTCTTCCTTTAGCAGCGGGTGATTCAAGCTAGTTTGTACTTCAAAGAAACCGCTGCTTCAGGAGCGTACATTTCTTTATGCAGACATATATAATTTAATGTAATTTATTAACCGAGGTACTTTTCTACTCCATACATTGGTTGTTTTGATCTTGAGATTGAGTATTAGCGAATTTAGTCTTTTGTGACTTGTATCAGTTTTCCTGTGATATATCCTGTCAATTTGTGGAAAGCTTGTACTGTGATACATAAATATTTCGCTAATCTTAATTTATATTTTTGTCGGAAACAATCACATCTTTTATGAAGAAGTGCTTTTCGAAATTCATATAACGAAGTCCGTCCTATATGTGATACTGTTTAGTATATGCATGCATATTGCTTTTTAGTTTAGCTTCATTGTTTTGGAGAAATATCTATAGCGACTCTCTGACCAATATTTTGTTAGCAGAAAGTATATGGCTATAAGTTGATCATATTGACTGTTACATGTTTTCGAACGTACTGTGTCCTTAATCGAACAGTATTTTATTTGTAATGTTAACTGATAGTGCAGTGACAGTGCAACCAGTATTATTGTACTACACAGCAACTACTAGTTTTATGTAAAATCTAACAAATATAGATGTACAAAAAAATGAAAACCATTCTAAAACATTTGAGAGCAGTATACAATAGGAGACAGTGTCACAATAATAATCGATAAAAATCGATTGGACGTTCGCTATATTATACTTGATGACAGACAGTATTTTCTAATCGAAACATAAAATAATTTAATAATAATAATAACTCTTAATTCTTGCTAGTTTATTTTCTATAGATGTGAGACTTCATTGGTCATGGGATATGACGGGATCAAAATCCCTGATGATTTGTGATGGTAAAGGGGATTTAAATATGCATGTATATTTTTATAATTGTGTATTATAACTTGTTTGACGGTCGCTTGAAGGCAAGAACTGTACTTGGATGAAAGAAAAAACGTATTGATCTAGGTACATATATGTATAAGTGATACTATTATTATATTTGACAAAACTGTCGCAAATTCTTTGAAACGTCACAATGGTAATGAAGAAATGTTGTCACATGTAAAGATGATACATGATTTTTACCGAATTGACTGTATCCTCAGTTGTACATGCATTCGGATAGGAATTAATCAGGAATTGCTGCCTGCTTTTTATGGACGAATGAATCATATTGTTGTGCTAACACAGACAATAAGGTATAAGACGAAGAAAGGCCCGATGTGCACTTTGGATTTGCATGCATCTGTATATGAGTGAGTTGTTTATGCCCGGGAAATATATATTTACAATTATAGTCTACATCGCTATTAATGTAAAGCCAAAACAGTATGCCTTTAACCGATTCCTCAAACTGTTGAAATTGTCTACCATGTCTAGCTAGTAGTATTTCTGGTGAATTTAACCGTGATGCCTCATGCACCGTATGACGGGCTATTCCAGCCCTGACGAAACCGGTTTCCATAGGCTTGATGGTTGGTAAAAGATGACCAGGAGAAGTCCGCGGTGTTCAACTTTTTATATTTTGTTGTGAAATTGTTTTAAATAAAATGAAACGAACAAGAATAAAACCTGATTTGTGTGCATTTTTTAAATTTCTTTCACGCTACATGTACTGTCTATTCCTCGAGCCCCGTCACTTTTTGCGGGTCGGAGGCTGAGCCCCTCCACTTTTGAGCAGTAGACAATTTTTTTATACTGACATGTAGTGTCAAGTTTCGTGTGACAAATAAAGTTGGCAGTTCTTATATTACATTTTTCTGTGCATAAAAATAAGTTCCTTGAGGCCCTATATAAACTTTAAAAAATATAATAGATATCAGGACCGGTGCCGATTTGGAAATTATTGACTGCCAGAGTATACGGTTTACATAAGATATGTAGGCTATTATTTATACTGTTAACAAAAGAAGCCGCGATTGTATAAATGTCTCAACGTGTTTTATTTTAAATATGTTGGACTAAAACTAAACTCTATACGTTAGTTGATTTATTGAATCCTTGATTTCCACTGATAAGGTAAACCTGGGATAGAGTATTGTATTCAAATTTGCTGTCAATGTTCAACATATAAATATACTACTCATGCTCAACTTTCGTCTTGTTCAGCCCGTTACTTATTTGCATACTGCAATCTGATTGGTCGATTGTCCGTTTTTCTATCCTGTGCTCAAACATTTGAAAGAGTGATCGGATTTTATTCAAATTTGCTGTCAATGTTGATCATATAAATAAACTACTCAAGTTCGACTTTAATCATGTACAGTCCCTTACTTATTTGCATGCTGCGCGGGTGTCCGTCCGTCCGTCTGTCCGTATTTCTATTCTATGCTCTAACTTTTAAAAGAGTTATCGGATTTACTCAAATTTGCTGTCAATGTTTATTATATAAAAATGCCGCTCAAGTTCGACTTTCATCACATTCCGCCAATTACTTATTTGCATACTCCGATCTGATTTGTCGTCCGTCCGTATTTCTATTCCGTGGTCTAACTTTTTAAAGAGGGATCGGATTATGTTCAAATTTGCTGTAAATGTTTATCATATGAATACGGTACTCAAGTACTCGAAAAGTGATTCGTGGAGATCTTAAGTTTTGGGAGTACAATTTGTTTACTGCATGGTACTTCACCGTTCAGGACACATCGATTTCCGAAGGCTCTTATGGGTTTTTAGTTAGGTAGGCTAGGTAGGATGCGTATTTTCGTGTTTCTAACTTGAGTTATAGCGCTTTTTTTTTTTTTACATTAGGCTGTTGGTAGTTGAATTTATATATTATGTTTATTATATGAATATGCCGCTCAAGTTCGACTTTCATCACATTCCGCCCATTACTTATTTGCATACTCCAATCTGATTTGTCTTCCGTCCGTTATTCTATTCCGTGCTCTAACTTTTGAAAGATGGATCGAATTATGTTAAAAGTTGCTGTAAATGTTTATCATATGAATACGATACTCAAGTTTGACTTTCATCGCATTCAGCCCGTATTTTTTTTGCTTAATGCAATCTGATTGGTCGATCGTCTTTTTTCTTTTCCGTGTAATAATGGTTTTGTTGAAATTTTGCCTGTTGTATCCCATATCAAAGAGTCCATTGTTGCTTAGGTTAATGTAAAGTAACTCATGGGGTCATATGTCATCCATTTTAATTGACAATGTGACACTTTTCCCCAACTCTATCAGCATATTTACCCTATTATTGGCCAAGACAAGTGGGGCCCTTCCTGGCAGTCAGTGTTCTAGTGTTGGGTTATGATAGGGAGCCATGTATGGGTATAGCTAATGGTGGACAGATTGGTGTTGTCTTGTATGATGAATGTAGGTAAGATATATGTAGGTTAGATATAGAGATAACGGCTCATACCACCTTGTAGAATTGATAGTTTTACATACTATTATGCTCTGATTAATGACGCAAAACAACTCACAGTTGTGAATGCACAGGGCAATTCGTATTAAACCACGAAGCGTGCTTTGGCATGTCTGTTTATTTATTTGTTTGATTGGTGTTAAAAGTCGTACTCAGTGGTATTTCACTTATATGACGATGAAAAACCGGGAGGAAACCTCGTAACAACCACCACCCGCTATAGCCGGATTCACCTCATGTGAGCTTTGACATGTAGATACATTGTGAAACTAGTGTGATATTAATGTGGCGCATATATATATATATATCGGCATGGGTGTCTAAAATAGAACCAATCAAACCGGAGTTGTTTGTGGAAACGGATGTTTCTTTATCTATCTTGATGTATAACCTCGAGTGTGCAGAAGTAGTAAATATGAGTAGTTCACTTCTTATTTGTAAGGTTCCGGCACTTCTAGTTTATAAAGGGCTTCCGTAACTTCTTGAATATCAACTATCATCACTCTTACGATTTGCATAAATTTCCCCTAGCGATCCTGTGGAATGGAAAGGCCAATAGGGGTGGCCTCATATCTGCGTTGTTAGAACCGCTTCCTCTGTACCACTTTCTTATATTTACTATGCGAGTGTCGTTCCACTCCTTATCAATCATGTAAATCGTCTGTTCTTCATTAATGGCATAGAATTCCTTTTCCTCATAACTATTATTGAAACCGATGACTCTCCTGGGTGATGAGGCTAAACCCATCTGATCTCATCGTATTGTTGAGGCTTCTGATTCTTTTTAAATCGTCCAGACTTAGATCAAGGAATAGTCGTTTACCCTTCTGAGATTTAAAGTTGACTTTAACGGCTGGGAGAACGGTAGAATCCATCTTCTGGGCGGCAAAAGCATATTTTCCAAATGTGTAATCCATGTTGAGGCGGTGTTAACAAGTTGTATTATGGCGTTAAACAGTGGAGGTTTAAGGTGTCCAGAAAAGATGTTATAACTTTTTGGGACGAATAGGACACATACATGTTACATCGTCAAATGAGGAAGCGTTTTCCGCGAAATAGAGTTATTGTTTCTAAAATTGACAGTTTGTGGCAATTGGATTCCGGTGATATGCAGGCTATAATAATGGTGTGAAATATGTATTAATGTTAATCGATGTTCTCTCTAAATATGCTTGGTCAGTTCCACTAAAAAATAAAACTGGCAAAGTGTTAGTAGTGGCTTTTAAAACAATTTTACGTGAAGGTCGTAAACCTGTAAAAATACAGACCGATGATAGAACGGAATTTTCAATTTTTTTTAAAAGAACATGATATTAAATTTTACACCACTCGCAACGAAACCAAGGCGTCGGTAGGCCGAAAACAGAAAATGTATGTACAAATACGTCCATGTACTTTCGGAGATAATGAAAACTTATAACAATTCTTATTCCGTCAAACAAATTCACGGTGTTTTGATTGGTCAATTTGCCGGGTGGTAACAGGCCGTACTACCCGGCAGTTGAAACAACTCACGGGTAATATAAAACAAATATGGCCGCCTTCGCTTCAAACTTTTCTTTTTAAATTTAAATACATTTACAGTGGATATAGATTATTGGTTGACATGAAAATAGCTTAAAACATATCAGCTTCACCGTCGCTGCATTTTAATAATATCAAAATATCGAAAACATTACTTTTGGCAGCGCTTTTTTGTGCAACGCCATCGCCTTATGGCAATGTCACTGGAATGTGACAACGTTGTCATGGTAGCGGCAGTAGTCAGGGGAGATAACGTTGAACGTTAACAATGATCGAAGAAAAATATATTTTCTTATTGTTTAAAGAAAATAAAATAGATGGAGGCTTGGTGGATAATAAATTCGTTATTGATGATTTTCGCAGGGTGTACGGACTTTTATGATCGTCCTTAAGCTCGTACACCACTTCGCCTGCGGATCAGGATTTGATCCCTTTGAAAAACGTCAATAACTAGTAATACCACAAAAGCATAAAGCGACGCCCTGTGGATGTTAATAGACTTAACGGTTTGACGGTGATCCTGAACCTGATGGTGATGACAGCGAGGTGGTGCTGTCACTGGTGTCTAGTCCTGGGGTGGTGTGTGTTGTGTTACCAGTGTTACCGGTGTTCCCTTGCAGCTGAGTCTGATAGATCAAATAACGCTGCAGTGTCTCCTGGTACTGTTGAAGTTTCGCGGTATCCGACAAGTCTGTCCGTCATAAGACCGCTTCCAACTCCTGGTCTAGCGTGTGATATCGATAGGGTATTGAGCCGTGCTTGTTTCAGTTGCGGCAAGGCAAGGCTTCCAATAACCAAGGTTCCACCAGGGCCTTCTTTTTCACAGCTGTCGTGACTTAACGCTTCCCTGTCAAGAGCGATCTCACCAGTCCTATGATCGGTCCAGCTAGAGCACTGAGTAAAAAACCACCTCGTTGGACGACAGCTCGTTTCCGTTTCACACTGACAGCTTTGTTGGCTAGGAGTAGGAGTTGTATTTTATACGGCTGTAGCTCGGCCTTCTGGCGTTGAATGAGGTGTACAGTCCCATTTAAAGTGTTTTTGGCACATTCACACAGACACGTGGGAAATCGGTTGTCACTACCACGGACCAGTGCACGTGACACGGCTGGTGTGACTTTGACCAGCACACGTAACGCGGTGAGATGTGTCTTCAATCGACCTGACATGCTATTCACGATGGGGCTTCGATGACTGACGGGTGCCAGTGAGTGGTATTGTTTTTATACCTTACGCATGTACATGTACTGGATGTCACCGGGGACGACAGCCGTGCGTAATCGGATCTGGTCCGGTTTGGTTTGCTTTAAATCAATGAGAAAATAGCCGTGTGGTTCCCGTGTAGCATCCTCAAAACTCTATCGTACAAACTTGGTCTGCCCAGGATACATCCATTTGGCGATGTGGTATATTTGAGAGGCGTCACAGGGGGTTTTAAATACCACTAAATATTAAGCGTTTAAGCTGATGGTGCGATTGTCTTTCCCTCGGTGGAACAAATTTTGTACAATGTACAAGACACTTATATTCCGATGATGACTTCCTTTGGCAAAGAGTGCTGTGAAGCGCTCGTCTGATTTAGCCATCAGATCATCCACGACCACTAACGTGTTGACACTGTGATCGAACATCTTCACATCGGGCAACCCTTCTTGGAATCCTACCGTGGGCATGGTATCGTAGAGAGGTTCCCATTCACCTAACACCACACGATTCGTTCGGGAGCAGAATGTATCACGGTAGGTGCGTGTTGAATTACGGTCCGGGTAAAGAACGACTCGCCGCTCCCCGTGGCGCGTGAGATCAGGGCTGTAAAGGGGTGTTGAAATCGGGTATCCATCACACCTGTTAGTGACATTCGTGCTTGTGGTGAGTGGAGGTGCCTCAAACTTACCCACTATGGGGTGTGCGACACGAGGCTGAATGGATGTGGGGAGTGGGGTGCGTAGGATCTGTTGTAGGGGTATCGAACTGCTGCGAGCGATGCCACGTCGAGGGTAATAGCAGCATGACTATGACCGTCACTACCACACCGACGCGTCACTTCGTATTGTTGTTCCACAAGGGGTTCACAGCGCGATCCATACCCTATCGATCAGGTCAATCCTCATCGAGGGTCGGTGATTGGACTAACAGACCTCTGTGTGGTGGGTGTTTAAATACGTTTCAAGTCTTTCGCTGGAATCCACGAA
>JAUELC010309613.1:0-14902 GCA_031471745.1 Cryptochiton stelleri
GTTCGTGAGAAAAATCGTCTTTATAATCTTTATATTCAATGTCATGATCCAGAATTGCACTCACAATATAAAATATATAGAATTAAACTAAATCACACTTTACGCTGAACGAATGATGGGTCACAACATATTTCACATACTTATAAATAATAAACAGCAACATTTCGACAAGCCAATCAGGCATGTAGCTGGTTCCAGTAGGTACTCTTTTCGCTTTACTGTTGTATTCTTCGGTTAGTGCGTAAATTAAGCGGTACAGTTGTGAGACATTTCCTGTCCGCCTGATGGCTGTTGAAACTGTACAAGAACTACAAAATATGCCAGAAAAGCTCCAGCAATCTGAAAACAACATAGCATAGCATGACATTTTTTGCAATTTATAACTTCTGTTGAACATAATAGAGTATAAACATGCTATTTTGCTAGATTTTAAACCGGAAGGAACCCTCATGAAAACCGGTGATTTTCCCTGATATACCAAATAGAAACCAAATAATGAAACATGATTTCGAATAATTCAAGGGAAAATATTGTTTGAACGTGTTAACATCATCAACACGGTAAACGATTGTGGGAATGGCTGTTTGGTTGGTCTTTAGCGAATAAGAAACAGCAACATTTCGCAAGCCAATCAGGCTTGAAGATTGTTTGCATTTGAAAGAGCACAATGTGGGCATTAAAATGGTGCATCTTGTTTAGTTCGCCCTATATTGAGATCGTTCTAAGCTGAAAAAAAAAAAAAAAAAAAAATGAGACACCGTTTTTCATTTTACTATCTATTCTATTATTATTTGGTGCTATAGTTGTTGTTCTTTCAGAAATAAACCATTAAAATGCGCCCCACGGTATTTCATTCACATGATTAAGCGTTATACACTTCTTTACTTACCACCTTGCTTTACTTAATACGGTGGAAAACCGGGAGGAAGCCTCGTAAAAACTACCCCCGCAAAAGCCAGAATCACTTTATGTGGCCCCTAATAAACCTCAGGTCCACTGGGAGACTTGAACTCTTGCGGTACATTGAAGGAGGATCACTAGTGCAACACGTCATCGCCAAGACTTGTGTTCACAAGGAGATTATCCATGTTTTTTGTATACACATACATTTAGTTCTGTTGCACAGTTTTCAATATAAAAAATGAATTCAATGTTTTGTCAAGCTTAACCTGTGCATAGAATTTCTCATGCAAGATAAGTATTTTAGGTTCATGAACTTTGTTTGTTTGATTGATTGGTGTTTAACGTCGGTAAAACGACGACGGATTATCCACTTCCTACTATGCCTTACTTAATACGGTGGAAAACCAGCAGGAAACCAGCATTTAACGTCCAATTTTGACGCTCAAAGAAAGAAAAACAAAAACATTTTACACACGTTTGCTACGCTAAATTAAAAACTTTTACTTTTAGCGTCCATTATGGCCATTTCAAATTTTATACCGGCGTTATATGAAAAATGGTAGCAGGGCATGTCCTCTTATTTATCTACCCCTTCTCCCCCTGCAGAAATCTGTATACAGGATTTAACACAGTACAACATTCAATCATCTAAGACAATCACCCCCCCCCCCCGACATTTGGGTTCATGACCCCCCCCCCCCCCTTCCCCTACTATGAAGAATGAAGTATATTTATAGGCTTAATTGCAATAACTAATTGCATGTAAAACATTGCGCTCAAAGTTTTCCAAAGCATATCGAGGAATCACAAAAATATCCGTGCAAATGAAGGCACAGGCATGCCATTTTGAAATGGCGGAAATTGACGCTAATTGAAAAGGCGTTGCAGACATGCTTCAAAATTCGACATTAAATGAAAAATATTTCATCTCTGGAGGTTCTGACGTTAAATGTAAAACTTGTTATATCGCGTCGATTTTCATTTGTAGTTGCAACAGTACCCCCTTGCACTCGAACTCGACCTGGCCCTCGGAAACCGTGGGGCCGCTTATGGTATGTAATTCATTAGCAGCATGGGTCGTTAACATCAAGTCGATTTAATAGGTGACATACCGTTAAGATTGTTGGTTTGTCGATTACAAACATGCCCATGACTGTCAGACCGATCGGCTCTCCCGTTAGTTTACTCAAGAACATGGTCATCTGTAGAAAAGTGACATAGCAATGTGATATAAACTTTTAATATAACAGTCTTAGTGGCCCGAATCCAGAATACACCGGATATCAATATACATGCCGTTAACGTCAGAAAAATGTCAAACTCTGTATGATTTACTGATATTTACTCATTCACAGGTATGTACATGTACATCCTCAGAATCAAACTATTCGAAGAAGTACTCTCTCTCCGACACAAACAATATATCTGGCAATCAACAAAAGCACAAACAAAAAAACAACTGCAGAACTGGTCTCGTTGTAATCGGGAACTGATTGATTAACGATTCAAATAGTAAAATTCCAACAGGGAATGGACATTGATTTGCCAATTTATTTGTCCATGTGTGGATAGTCTGAGGTTATGCACATTACATATTACAACTATTTATCCCAATTTATATATGTTTCAATACCGTATGAGGACATTACACCTTGGTATTTATTGTAACAAGGTTTGTTTAATCCACCATTACCATCAACTAAACTAAGAATATGTGTGTTTTCTTCATAACAGGATGGGTGTATCCGCAGCAATGTTACCATAACCCAAGTAGCACGAAACAGTGATAACTTTCCATCTGTATAATTACAGTTATAACCAACACTTGTACCAGCAAGTACCAAACTTAATAATGTAACAATATTAATGTACGTATATGTAAGGCTGTATGTACCTGAAACGAGGTTTCCGTTGATATGGTCTTCGGATGGATGTTGTGGATTGTCTTCAGTGGGCGATGGGCCTATTAATAAAGGTCGGCATATAAGACATGCTCGCAAAGATATGTGATTTTTATCAGACAGACAGGCTGCACGTGTAACGAGCAACATCGAACAAATTAACTAAATGATACAAATATATAATATACTAGAAATAGAAATAGTAAATCAATTAAGCGAATGCCCTTTACGTTATAATATGTATTGTTCTGAAAATAAACCCCTAAAATATTTCATACTTTTCTTTGTCAAATATTTGTTTCCCTTTGATTTGTAGCCTACTTACGCCTAATATTCGCAAGTTAAACTAGAAGTTTAGCAGTAGTACAAAAATAAAATAACTTGCCATGTGATTTAAGTGTCCTCCACCGACGGCAATGATAATCAAGTACAGAAAGGAAGACAAGAGCCAGAATAGATTTGTTAACAACACCAGCAAATCGGAGTATTCACTTTTGTAAAATATCATAGTGTAAACAATAAGCAGCCCAATTAATGTGGATGCGACAATACCGACAGCACTGAATCCACTCAGGATATCATCAGCGGTCTCCACAAGCAGGCAAATTTCCTGATGACGTCTTCGGTAATCCTCAAGACGAACAATATCTCCGTTAGGTCGAATTGCTTTCTTGAAATCTTCGTGGAATACCAAAAACTCTACATAAATAACAGAGCACATGCTGTAGAAAAGACAAAGCGTAAACACCCAGGCAGCCAACATATAAACATGTATCACAAACAGAAAGCTCTTCAACAGCAGAACATGTGGATCGGTTAAAGTCATGGGTGCTATGAGGAAGTCCGTAAACTCTGTCTTGATGTGCGTATACCCACCCAAACTGCCTGCTACGAAAAACCCAAGCCAACTCAAGAGCAAGCACAAATAAACTTCCCACTTGGTCTTTGTATGGTACCGACCAAGAGAAACGTCCTCAAAAGCTTCTCCGCATCCACGATTCAGCTTCAGTAATTTTGACCATCTGGTGAGAAACTCCGCCAGACTGTTTGTCTTCCTACAAGCCAGGTACGTAGAAGTTGCAGCTGCAGCACACAAAAACGACCAAGCATGCATGACAACTTTTACGAATAAAATAAGACTCATTCCCTCTGTACCATAGAGAGCGAACAACCTGATGAACATTCCCCATAAAACAAAAAGGACGATCGTTGCGTATACTTTTGTAAACGGGGCATATCTTCGTTCCTTGCCATTGAGGTGAAACAGGCCAAATACACCCATGGAGATCGCCAAAGGACGAGCAATCTGAAACGGTTCATCGTTCCTGCAACTCGCCATACTGGCCTCAGTCATTCCGTCAGAATTCTCCGGTTTGACCTTCTTCCGTTGCATCGTGGTTACAGAGTTGGTGACGGCTGGTGTCATGAGTTTCTCTTCGCCTGGAAAGTTCCAGATGTGCCAATAATACTATCTCAGTCACGGTACGAACTGAACACATTCAATAAGTCTCCTACCTACCGACGATAAGATATCCTCACTGCCCCTTCTGTACAAGGTCAACTGCATCACTGAGAACAAACTGTTATTATGAGCTCGTCTGGGCTCATCGCAAAAAATAGATTCTTTTTGGCTTTTAAGAAACAACATTTCATGTCGATTGTTATGTCTACACTCAGCTATGAAGGCGTGTTAACTTCTGGTCAACATCGCTATTTAGATTCCTAATTCACTCTGTGTCATCACCTAGGTTTAAAGACTGGTATTGTCATAAAACAGACAAACCATGGATACAGCAGGACATGTAAACAAGGGATACTGTTTATTTTGTTAATAGTGCTGTCACATTAATTGATGTTTGTTTCATCACTAATACAAACACCCCATCATATTTATGCAGTTATTGTTTACGTTTGAACGGTTTTGTCCACAGATAATTTACCTAGTTTTCGCTCTAGAAAGAAATCTACTAACTTGTTGCATTACCATTGATTTTAGGATTACCATTGATAGCTACGTTGTCAATCTGAAGATTTTTTTCATTTGTTCGCGTATGGACATAATGTTTAATAACCAGAAGTCTATGTGGCTTTACAGACAAAAACATCCCGATGAAAATCTTGTTCATCCACCGGTAAGCCTTACGGAATGCGTAAGTAAAATAACTGCAAAGAAACCCAACAATAAATATTGATAGCCTCGACTAAGTTTTTTTCAGAAATATATTAACTAGAAGTATGCAACGCCGCATTTACTCCAGCTAAACGGTGTTAAACCCATTACCATGACAGCTTTTAAGAGTAGCGTCCTCTTGTTTACAGTATAGTAAGTTTGAAAATCGAGACTCGCTAGGTGAATCATGGGAAATCTTGTTCAACCATTTCTAACATTTCTAGTTTACGACCTGTTTTTTTCCGTGAGTTTGTTCATACATATAACATACAAAACAAGAGGTGAGTGTGACTCGCCTAATCCCATCGGTAGTCGACTTCCCATTATATGAGGTATCCTAAAGAGTGGAATTTAAATCAGGATTTAGGTCAGAGTCCTTGTTAACTGTATGTGTATATCGACAATGAAACTAGAAATGAGTTCATAGTACACGAATGCACCCGCTATAATAATAGACGTCACAATTTTGTTTTCTCAAATTATAGTCCATTCTGGTTGACTGCATTACCACATTGCCAATGTTAAAATTTCAAGAAATAAGGCGTTTTAGAGGTAAAATCATCTTCTTAGGGAGAAAATGCTTGTAGAAATAATGTACATAGTGTACAGCCCTCTTACAATGTTACGCGCAGGACACAAAATCTAATGTGCTAAACCGTTGACCTATAATTGTGATCTTGACGTTCAATATTGCCACCCGCTTTTGCATGTGACATATACTTGTCATATGGTGATCAAATGATTGAAAACGGTTATGTGCCGGACACAAATTCTAAATTGCTAAAGCTTTGACCTTTTCATCGTGACCTTGACCTTCAACCTGGTGACACATTTTTTGCAAGCGACACATAATTGTCATATAGTGAGAGCTTGTACCAAACGATTTCAAAATCCCATCATGCAGAAAAAAGTTATGCGCCGGTAATGATATATAAGGTGATAAACCATGGAAATTTAATCATGACCTTGACCTTTAACCTGGCGGCATGGTTTTGCCATATCGTCGTCATATCGTGATGACTTGTACCAAATTATTTCAAAATCCCATCATGCACAATAAAGTTATGAGCCGAACACGATATATGAGCTGTTAAATCTTTGATCGTGACCTTGACCTTCAACTTGGTGACCCCGTTTGGTCCTAATATGGAGATCACTTGTACCAAATTATTTAAAAATCCTATCATGCCACAAAGTTATTAGCCGGGCATGAGATCTAAGAGTCTAAAGCTTTGCCCTTTAATCGTGACCTTGAACTTCAGCTTGGTGACACGGATTATGCACGCAACACGTTGTCGTCATATAGTGATCGCATGTACCAAATTATTTCCAAATCCCATTATGCACAACAAAGTTATGAACCGGGCATGAACATGTTATTTTCCGAACAAACATACACACACCTACCGACACACGCACGCACACCATGCCTGGTGTAACACTATATGCCTTCCGCTATTTAAAAAATGACGGGGGCATAAACATGTGTTTTATGCTGCATTTTTACTGTGATTGGAAGCTCTATAAAAGTAGAGCTGTTATCCAAAGGTTAAGTAATTCGCCCCCCCCCCCCCCCCACTCATCAGCCCCTCCCCTACAGGAGGACGGGCGGACGGGCGGACGGACAGACGGCATGAGGACATAGTCCCATTTGCTTAATATGCCGATGGGATAAATAAAAAAAGCTGTCTGAAGCAGTTAAGCTTATATCTTGATGACCTATCTATATCTAGGTGTATCTATATTTCTGAAAATTGATGCTGCCGTGGATACCACAAAGTTCAATGAATATACGCTATATGCAATAGGAATGTTGTTTTGTGTAAGATGAATTTGTAAACAAAATTGTAAAGCCCTACATGAAACGGTTCAGTTTATATCTTGTTCACGAGGTCTGTATTCAGGTTTACCTATTTCTGAAAATAAATGTTGCCATGTAAACCACAAATTTTATCGAAGTAAGCCCATTTTCAATAGGAACGTTCTTCAGTTTGAAATAAATGTGTTTGCCAAGTTTGAAAGCCGTCTGTGAAGTGGTTTAGCTTACATCTTGTTCACGTGGTCTATTTTCAGGTATACCTATTTCTGAAAAAAACATGTTGCCATGGAAACCACAAATTTTATTGAAATAACCTCATGTTAAATAGGATCGTAGATCAATGTGAGTAGAATGTATATGTGAAATATAAAGACCCTAGCTGAAGCGGTTACCCTTAAATCTTGTTCACGTCCTCCATACAGATTGTCGGACGGACGGAAGGAGGGCGTGACGACATCATTCCTTCGGCATATTATGTCGAGGGGATAAAAATGACAGCAAATGCGAATTCCGAGATTCGCTTTTGTAACTGGATGGTTTAATATAGCCTCTTATAGCTATTAGTTTATTACCCAGGATTCACAATTTAAAAAAAAATTCAAACTGCGCGAAATGGGCGAACATTCGATCTTCTGCGAAGGCTCGAAACATTCAAAGCTGGCCAAATGACGTTAATACCGCTGAGCTGGGACAATGAGCTTTGCACACGTCTGGTTAATGCACTTCTGATTGTTTTGAAATGATTCAGTTATTACACACGAGACACGATGTCAGTAGTATACATAGAGCAGCTCACCTAGTACACCTCCTGTACTGAATAAGGGGTGTTTTAGGGCAATCGGGAGGTAGTTACCTCCCCTGGTTTTTTGGCCATTTGTAACAATTTATGCACAGGAGGTACCTCCACGGTACCTCCTCTAAATAATAAGGAAAACTTGTTACTATTTATGTAGTGTGGAGGAGTGCGGAGTCATGACCTTTGACCTGTGTGACTATGGTTGTCCTGATGATGTCATGGTGACAATTACCTTTGACCGTTGTAGCATGGGAGCCATGTCAGTCCTACTTGTTTACACCGAAAGTCTCAGCTGAAATCAGTCATGCGCAGCTGCCCCTCATCCCAGTGGATTGCATTACTCCTCTGACGTCATAGTGATGGTGTGATGGGGTGGTGTGATGGGTGATGATGACGTGATGATATTTATATAGTGGAGTGGGGAGAAGCTGCTAGGTGGCGTCAGTGGTATGATGACGTCATAGTCTGTCGTCATAGTGTTGTGCTCCGGTTTTAACCTGGTTTGTACATAATAAGGCTTGAGTGGGTGTGGAGGTTGTAAAGTTCGGACTGGAGGTGGAAGCGGTTGGCGTGGTGCCTACACAGCGTTGCCGTGACCTTTGATCGTTTTAGCATGGCATCCATGTCAGTCCTATTTGTTTACACCGGAAGTTTTAGCTGAAATCAGTCATGCGCAGTTGCCCCATCGTCCTAGTGGATTGCATTAATCCCCTCCGAGTAGGTGTCGAAGTTATAAAGGTCGGACTTGAAGTGTAAGCGGTTGGCGTGGTGCCTCCACAACACTAGCAGCTCCGGCTGTACAGAATAAGGAAGGCATTGCTGCCCTTATATGGTAATGGATACAAGGGTTGCTTCGAGTGTGGGGCTTAGAAGTAGTGTTTTGGGTTGTATTATTTCTAGGAATGATTATCCCCTGGATTGAACCGACTACACGGCTGAGGGGGATGTTAGTGCATATTATGTATTAACTCGTAGGTTGAAACGACTAAGCACCGCTAAGCTATGTCTCTAAATAGCCACGGAGAAGCCCTTAAGTCAAGACTATGTCAAGATCGGGGGTTACCTTTCCTTTGCCCTTGGACTGTATGAAATCAACATCAATAGAGATGTACTACTCGTCCGCAGACCATTGGAATTCGTAATGGGGTGGGATGGAATGTTATGGGGTCGATGGGTTGTCTTCCCAGGATGCCTTTGCGATCGTAATCTCGCGAGATGTGGCGAGACTTGGCGAGATGTGGGTGCAGTGTTGAGTGGGTGTGGTTGTGGTGCGGCGCAGTACATAATAAGTAAGGCTGGTTCACACTACATAATAAGTAAGGCTGCTGCGCGTCTTCAACAGTTGTGTTTCTTTTTACACTTCCAGTGATATGGCCAGCCACAGAAAACATATGAACATGCAGCGATGGGTGATTTAGAGAGAAGTCAACATGCTTTTTCACATGGTAGTATTAAAATCACACGACCATGGTGTTGTTGGCAGGTTCTTGTCGAGAAAGTGGTAAATTGTGCTCAATTACTCCCAGCAATCCACGTTAAACAGAATAATCTAGGCTCAAACAAGAAAACGCTACACTTCAATGTTGTGGCGTCATGACGTCACACTGATTGAGATTTGGCGATATGTGGACCTGTACCTCCTGTACATAATAAGGAAGGCTGCTGCGCACTACATTATAAACAAGGCTTCTACATAATAAGTAAGGGCGGCTCCTCCTGTACAAAATAAGGATGTTGTAATTCTAGGAATGATTGTCCCCCAGAGTGAACCGACTACACGAATGAGAGGGGTGTTAGTGCATAGTATGCACTGACTCGTAGGTTGAAACGACTAAGCACCGCTAAGCTATGTCTATAAATAATCGTGGAGTAGCCCCTAAGTCAAGACTATGTCAAGAACTCCCCTTTGACCTCAAACTGTATGAAATCAACATCGATAGAGATGTACTACGCATCCGCAGACCTTTGGAATACGTAATGGGGTAGGATGTTGTGGGGTGATGTGGGGGGATGTAGGGTGTTGAGGGGTTGTCGTCCTAGGATGCTTAGCGCGCATGATCTTGCGAGATGTGGCTAACATTGGCGAGATGTGGCCCTGTACCTCCTGTACATAATAAGGAAGGCTGCACCGCAGCATAACACGTACGTTATATCTGCCAATATAACACATAACACACTGCATAATACAGTTATATCTGTCAATATAACACATACAACACTGCATTAAACCGTTATAGCTGTCAATATATCAAATAAAACACTACGTTATAACGTTATATATGTCAATAGAACACATAAAACACGGCATCATAATGTTATGTGTGTCAATATAATACATAAAACACTGCATCATAATGTAATGTGTGTCATTATAACACATACAACACGGCATTATACCGTTATATCTGTCAATGTATCACACAAAAGACTACATTATAACGTTATATCTGTCAATGTAACACATAAAACACTGCATTATAACGTTATGTGTGTCAATATCACACATAAAACACTGCATTATAACATTACGTGTGTCAATATAACACATAAAACACTGCATTGTAGCGTTATATTTGTCAATATAACGCATAAAACACTGCATTATAACGTTATGTGTGTAAATATAAGACATAAAACACTGCATTATAATGTTATGTGTGTCAATATAACACACTGAACACTGCATTATAACCTTATATCTCTCAATATAACATTAACACATTGCATTATAACGTATGTCTCTCAATATAAGACATAACACACTGCATTATAACGTTATGTCGTCCATATAACACACAACACACTGCATTATAACGCTATATCTGTAAATATAAAACAAAAACACTGTTTTATAACACTGACGTTGTATTTGGCTATATAAGACATAAAACACTGCATTATACCAGTATATCTTACAATATAGCACATACATGACTGTATTATACCGTTATGTGTGTCATAATAACACATAAAACACCCCATTATAACGTTATGTCTTTTAATAAAACACATAACACACTGCATTATAACGTTATATCTGTCAAAATAACACATACAATACTGCATTATAACGTTATGTGTGTCAATATAACACACAAAACACTGCATTATAATGTTATGTGTGTCAATATAACACACAGAACACTGCATTATAACGTTATATCTCTCAATATAACAATGAAACATGGCATTATAACGTATGTCTGTCAACATAAGAATTAAACACTGCGTTATAACGTTATGTCGTCAATATAACACATAACACACTGCATTATTACCTTATATTTGTGAATATACAAAAAAAACAGTATTATAACACTAACGTTATATTTGGCTATATAACACATAAAACACTGCATTATACCATTATATCTATCAATATAACACATACAACACTGCATTATACCCTTATGTGTGTCAATATAACACATAAAACACTGCATTATAACGTAATGTGTGTCAATATAACACACAGAACACTGCATTATAACGTTATATCTCTCAAATTAATATTAAAACATTGCATTATAACGGTATATCTCTCAACATAACATATAAAACACTGCATTATAACGTTATGTGTGTCAATATAACACATACAATACTGCATCTTAACGTTATGTGTGTGAATATAACACACAGAACACTTCATTATAACACTTTATCTCTAAATATAACATTAAAACATGGCATTATAACGTTATGTCTGTCAATATAAGACATAAAACACTGCATTATAATGTTATGTGTGTCAATATAACACACAGAACACTGCATTATAACGTTACATCTCTCAATATAACATTAACACATGGCATTATAACATAAGTCTGTCAATATACGACATAAAACACTGCATTTGAACGTTATGTCGTCAATATAACACACAACACACTGCATTATTACGTTATATCTGTGAATATAACAAAAAAACACAGTATTATAACACTAACATTATATTTGGCTATATAACACATAAAACACTGCATTATACTGTTATATCTGTCAATATAACACATACAACATTGCATTATAACGTTATGTGTGTCAATATAACACATAAAAAAACCATTATAACGTTTTGTGTGCCAATATAACACACAGCACATTGCATTATATCGTTATATCTCTTAATAAAACATTGCATTCTAACGGTGTGCTTGTCAATATAGCACATACAACACTGCATTATAACGTTATATCTCTCAATATAACACATACAACACTGCGTTATAACATTATGTGCGCCAATATAACACATAAAACACTGCATTATAACATGACGTGTGTCAATATAACAAATAAAACACTACATTATAGCGTTATATCTGTCAACATAACACATAAAACAGCGCATTATAACGTTATGTCTGTCGATATAACACATAAAACACTGCATTATAACGCTATATTTGTCAATATAAAACATATATTATTATTTGTAAAGGTGCAACCAAATGTAACATCCACTTTAACGTATTCATGTTGTCAAAGAGTGTAAACAGGCAAATTTAATATTAGTGATAATCTATCACAGCAAATTTATTTAAGTGTCTCAGATGACTTAATACCGTTAATATTGTTGGTTTATATATAACAAACATCCCCATGGCTGTCAGACCGATCGATTGTCCTATTAGTTTAGACTTTTACAACTTAAGCAGAACCAATTATCATGACAAATCAAGTTTTCTCTCCACCAATTTTGTGGGCACAACAGGTTATGTGACTAGTTTCATATACAGGACTGCAGACATGAAGCCTTAAAAAGTCTTCAGACACAATTAAGGTTTTATCCAGTCAGGTGCTACTCTCTTGGACTTCGTAAATGTGGAAAAGTGTAATAAATACGACTTCCGCTGGGGATTTTGATCAGAATTGAGGTCCGCTATTGAGATTTTATTTTGGTATGAACAGCCAAGTCTGCAGGCACTTGGTGAATATAGACTTTTATCTGTGACATGGCACGGGCTATAACTTGAATAGGAATATAAATAACCTGGAGGGAGATTTCCTTAGAGATTGTCTTCAGTTGGATGTTATGAATCGTCTTTAAAGGTTCATGCGCCTGTGAACAAAATACACATGCCTTCTCATTACCATAACTTTAAATCGTGTTAAAATCGCTTTTTATTTTTGTTTTTATATCAACTTTATTTAGACCAAACTGTACACTGTAAGCCAAAAGGCTTTTATCGCGTACGTTTAATCAGGAAATGATATGTGACAAAGAAGTATTAAACTTGAAATTTATATTCATCAGCACTGATTGATAAGGAATTATACAGCATTGTGTATAATAATAACTAATCATTATATTAATAATGTAAACAATGTAAAATCGCATTTTGCGGATTACATTATGAAATAATTTTAATAAGTAAACAATTTGATTTAATATGTTATAAATTTCGGGAATCAATACGTCACAAAGTTGTACACATCTGTACTGTTGCAGACAGTCTTTGCTTTTGATTATGTAGATCGAAAAATGTTGATAAAATGTATTTTCTTCTATGACATTTCAACACCTTACCAAGGACTTCAACAAAGATGAGACTATAAGACAGACTTGCTTTCCGTGTTGAAGATTGAACTAATTTATTTACCATGTGATTTAAGTATCCTCCACCAACAGCGATCACACCCAGGTTGACAAGACTAGACAAGAGGCAGAAAATGGTACACAGCAAAATCACCAAATCGGTGTATACACCACTGTAAGAGATCATATTATAAAGAACCAGCATCCCGTATACCATGGACGAGAAAATACTGACAGCACTAAATCCACTCAGGATATCATCAGCGGTCTCCACCAGAAGAAAAATTTCCCGATGACGTCTGCGGTAATTGTCAAGACCAACAATATCTCCGTTTGGTCGAACTGCTTTATGGAAACAAAGTGTAAACATCCAGGCAGCGCACATATAGACGTATACTACAAACAATAAACATTTCAGCACCAAAGCCTGTGGAAGACTTGGGTCCATAGGGCTTATCATGAAGTCGAAAGCATTAGCCGTGAAGTCAATGTACCCAATAGAACCAGATGCTGCTAAAATTCCAAGCCAGCTCAGGATCAAACATAAGATAAAACTCCCCTTGGCCTTCCTTACGTAGCGGTCAATATTAACGTCTTCAAAGGTTTGGCCACATCCATGATTAATCTTCGGTAGGTTTGACCACCTTGTTAAAAACTCCACGAGCCTATTCTGCCTTCTGCAAGCCATGTACGTCGACGTTGCTGCAGAAGCTCACAGAAAAGTCCAGGAATGCAGTATAATTTTAAAAATTGAAACAAATCCGAA
Source organism: Cryptochiton stelleri (assembly GCA_031471745.1). NCBI lineage: Eukaryota > Metazoa > Mollusca > Polyplacophora > Chitonida > Mopaliidae > Cryptochiton > Cryptochiton stelleri. The sequence goes on from JAUELC010309613.1 coordinate 13,901, forward strand.
ACCGTCAGACCAGTACAGTGTGAACGATCTAATGAACGTTGCCCACATTAGCAGAAGAACGATAGTAGAATATATCTTTGTAATCGGCGCCCATCTTCTTTCCTTTCTACTCAGATGTAACAAACTAAATGACTCATCGAAATTGCCAATGGACGAGCTATCTGAAACGGTACATCCTTAAGCATGTTCTCAAATTGACGTCAGCCTTCATGTGGGTTTTTTTCAAACTGTTCTGTTTCTCTTCAGTTTTTCAATCATGGTGCCGAAGTTGGTTATATGCGGGGATGTTCGAGTCATTATTCTTTCTTCAAAATGATGTACGTTTAATCTTTAGCTTTCAGAAACCAATCCAGTTATCTATCAAAGCAGGTCTGTATGACAAGTTTGCGCATCAAAGTCATAAGTTTAACACCATTGAAATCCAAGTCACACTGGTAACAGACGCTCCGGTCACACGGTGTCGTTTTGTCAACTGAGTCTCAAAACTGGACAAATTGTGTGGGTTTTAGTGTAAAACTTTGAACTCCACATAAATAATTCTGACCACAGTCCATTTTCGATGACACTAAATTTTTACCACATTTGCTATATAAATCCATTTATAATGTAGATTGGTTTACCACCTCTGTCTATCAAAACCGTGCTGGACGAAAACTCAGGTCTTGAACTGTACAGAAATTCTCCTACGTCACTGTACTATGTCTTCACTTTGTGAAGCCGACTATTATGCCTGTATTCTGAACCTCAATGTATGTGGGATGAATACCAGTACTTTACCTCTTACGCATGCGCGAAACATAATTATATTTCTGAATATGAAGGATGCTTTTAACCACCTTGATAACTTTTTACTGTTAAAATACCGCGTCAATAGATGATTGATTTCTATCTGACTTCACGGATTGCTCCTAGGGTTTGTTTGATGTAATCAGCTAGTTTGAATAAACGTGCATTGTAATTAAAAGCTGGGAGTTGATAAGAAATGTTGGAACAGACTGGACA
>JAUELC010309833.1:0-14893 GCA_031471745.1 Cryptochiton stelleri
CACAAACACTGTAAGCACCCTTACCACGCGTACTGTCTTTCGACGATCAGACAGACATCAAAGCGAAATAGTGACAATGAATAGGCCAATCAAATGCATGTGCCACTTCCCAAACATTTTATCGCCTCTACCGGAATATCACCATAAACTGCGGAGACAAATATCTTTATTTTCGAGCAATTGCTCTAATTATGCTTATTCTTGATTTTCTGTTACATCAGTGATATTAAATTTCTCCCTTACTTTGTTAAATAGAAGTTGAATGTCTTTCGCTGTGGTGGCTATGCGTAGAGGGATATATATTGTACCATGGCTAACGGCGACCTTGTCTTGCCGACAATTCGAACTAGGAGTGTTATCTCCTTGTTTGACCAGAAACACGGTGTAAGCGTGACAAGGGGAGGAAAATAATGTCACGTCGGGACTCACTTTGTCTCAAGAAGACGCAATTTAGGTCGATTGTGGAAGAAATGTGGGGAAACCCAATATGCGTTGCTTGACAAATTCCATAATAATCGAAAAGAAGAATAGCGTCGGTATCAAGTTTGCTTCTAAAAAGCCGAAGATAGACGACAGGTTTGGCGAGAACGTCTGTTATCTGTCTGAATTATGAATTTCAATACTGTTGAAATCCTTGTAAAGTTCGATATTTGTGAGAGACGTAGATACACATTCTACTCTCTTGCAAATCCTTTGACTTCATTTTGGGTTGATTTTGTGGACGGAGGAAGGTGAATAAAAATACAAGAATGACAAATGATGTAACGTCGGCTAACGATTAAACAACGATAATATGGTGTTTAGAATTATGCAGCATTTTTGAAACAATACTTTCAATAATATAATACAGATAATATCGGAGGATCCGGAACCCAATAAGCTTTTATTAATTTTAATGAATGCGGATTTCAACAGTCTGTTTATTTATTTAGTTTTTTTTTTAAAGTATAATTCTGACATTCTCTGTTTAAGCGTCCAAGCGTCTTACAACAGTCACTAATGTAACAATACTCCTGGGGGGTTTCTCCACTCTAAATTGAACTTTAACAAAAAACAAAAACAGACTCTTAACAGGTTATTGTATACTTGTGGTTTGTATATGTTGGGCCTGTAACGCAAAGGTCCCGGGTTCGAATCTCGGTGGAGGCAAGCAAATTATGTTCTCTTCATTTATAAATATATATATATATATATATATATGTATTAGAACTGAATATATATATTTGTGTATACGCAATTATCATCTGACAAGGTGAAACGTTTGCAATTATGCTGCCAACGGACATATGTTTTAGGACATTTGATCAAAATCAAATCTGGCTTAGTTTTCCATTTATATAAAACTAAAGGCCAGTGCACTTCTTTTTACTCAGTACGCAACGGTTGGGTTACATTAATCTGTAGAAAATTGGTTAATCTTTGGCACTTTATACAACGACGTCTGCTCCATGTAGCCAGGCCAGAGAAGGATATACAAGTTACAAGTTTATTTGATCATAAAGGTCTGGTTTAGCCTGGGTCATGAATGTGGTGTATGATTGTTGTAATGACGACTTATTTATTAATAATTATCAAGTTGAACACGTGTTGTTGTCACTATACTTTAATCGGTCAAACTTCTGCTATGTGTAAGTGACACCTTTTGTTTAGTTGAATGCAGAATCAATTAATATATGTTCTCAGTGCTTTATCTGTTTAAGTAATACTTTTGAGCTTTACATTTTAAATTTTACATAAACCACGCCGATACCATTGGAAGTAAGTTCACACCCTTGCCTCCTCCTGTATGGAAAATTAGAATAGGTTAGTTTTGTTTGGTATTTTCTTACCCGCCAGATCAACGGTTGGGTTACATGTTGTCACGATGTGTTTATTTAAATGTTTATATTTGATGACCTATGAGAGGATAGATGACTGTTGGAATTTAGGTAACGCCTACATATCATGAGTGACCAATCAACATTGACCATTAGGTCTAGATTATTTTCCGGCGGTGGACTTAAACCAGTTAAAAAGTAAATTTGATACTAAGTAAAAGAATACGAAGTTTGGAAGCCAATGAGAAAGGACGTAATAAAGAACAGGCTAGCAAAACTACAATGAAGGTTACATTAAGTATATTAAATTAGTAAGTTATAAGTAAGTAAAAGTGAATTAATTAAGCTCCAACAATCGTGTAAACTCTCAAAGGTCTGTAAGTATCATTTTATAATTTATATGTTTCATTGCATTGGTTATTTATTCCCTTGAGTTTTAGTAAAACTTCATTCAATTCACCGATAGTATTTTTGTGTTATTTGACTAATTTAATAGATTCACGGCACACCCAAAACTCTGGGTTTTAGATAATTTTAGATATCACTAGGATTAATATGAGGAACAAAGTGCAACTTCACAATTAGAAGCGTAATAAGAAGGCGTCATCAAATATAAACATTTAAGTAAACACATCCTAACACAGGATACTGTGACTGGTAAACTACTTTTTTTTTGGCAAAGTAAGATTGTAAACTCTTATCCGAGATAATATTGATTGATGGATTAGCGTGTGTAATTTCACACGTAGCTTTTTTTTCTTTCACAAGAGATTGAGAATCGGTTTAGTGGGCATTGATTGAGACTATATTTATCGGACTTCAGGCTGATTCAAGATAAAATACGACATTTGTGCTTGGCAAAATCTCCTATAATCTAAGGGAGGACCAGTTCTACTTTTTTATCAGTAAGATTAAACTTCAGATTTTAATAGAAATTCAATCATAATATTGGATCGTTATTTATAGCAATATTGACATGGAGAGAAGGGAAACCATCAGGTCTGAGTGATAAAGTAGCTTGTACCAGAATACGAGGCCCTTCACTAAACAGATATATGTTTCTAACAATTCATAAATATATTGGGAATAATCTCGAAAAAACCGACGTAAGACGAATATGGAAACATTAAAAAATAGAACATGTTATGGGGAAAATCCAGTTTGTTACAAGATGTAACCTTACCAACTTTGCACAACAATTTGCCAAAGTTTATCTAAACGTGTAACTTTAACGTTACTCATTGTGCGATTCAGTTGTTCCGCTTTGTTACGTTGGACTTAGAATTATAGAATATTTATTGAATTAAATTTCAATCTATTCAATCAAATAATAATTCAAACTGGATGGAACCTAGCAGACACTAGCTTTGGAATTTGGAGAAAGAGTTAAACGAAGCGTTAAATTTCGCTCGAGGAAATACCATACGTACGGCTTGAGAATTTTCCAATACTCCCAGTGTGGGCGATTAACAAGACTAAGGTAGTGGATTAAGCGTTCTCTTTCTGGATCGATATTTTGATCAATAACATTTTTAATCTTTGTGAATTAGGACAGAAGTACTGTAACTGTATAGCTTAAAAATCTGTTAGGGTAGGCCGACATTTAACATGGCATTATAATTACGAATGTCGCATTAGTGTGTTTTTACTGGAGATTTTTGTTTATTTGATAACATTTATCTGTACACCATTTCGTGCGAAAGGCCGTAATGCGCAAGCAATAATGAAAATTATACTCTAAAATAATAACAATATTGGTAAGTCGCTGTTCTTTGTTCCTCGACGGTCAAAGGTGTCACTGAAAATGGTAACTTGCATGAGACTTTTCGGAACTAGTACATGTGTTTACGATTGGAGCCACCACCCATCGAATGACAAAATACTTTTATTTGTTTTCATTTGGAAGCCAATTAAAACATTTTTTTTTTGTATTATTAAGGTTCCGGATGGAATAATCCGTGTCCGGTTCCCATATAGATAGTGATTTAGAGGTAGCAAATGAAAATAGTACCGATAACAGAATGTCGCATAAAGCAATATTCCATCTTCACGAGGCAAGACTTATATCCCTATAAACTCTGTATCAGATCTTGTCACGCTTACTACATTTCAGCGGTCAGACAGAGATTAAATTAAAGCTGAGATATTTGATAGACCAAGCAAATAAATGTACCACGTTTCAAAAAGTATATCGTCTCTGCCGGAATATCAGGTTAGACAGCTGAGAAAGACGTCCTTCTTTTCGAGCAATGGCTTAAATTATGCATATTCTTGATTATCTATTAGGACGGTGATATTAAGTGTCGGCCTTACAAGTTTAATGAATTGCACCGTTCGTGTTATGTGCAGAGGAATATATGGCATTGTGGACAGGTGTGAGCTTGTAGTGTTGATCTTATGATAAGAAATATCATAAGTGTGACAAGGTGAGGAATAGAGTTTCACTTCGGGACTCACGTTGTGTCGAAGAGATGGTAATGGTCGAAAATCCGCATTTTTTCGCAAACCAGGGGCATTAACATTGATAACATAACAGGGTTATTTATGTGTTTGTAAGTTTGTTGTATACAGCCTTATTTAAACTCTGTTAACTCATATAATCAGTAACAGTGAGTGATCATGAATAGGCTTGCTCGTTTGGTTGCTTTCAAACACATCGCTTAAGTTTATTTACGGAAGCCGCTTAGTGCCACTTGGAAGTCAATTTTTTTTCAACCTTACACGTAATTACGAGATAGCTAACTCGTTATTACGAGATACTAACTCGTTATTACCAGATACTAAGTCGTAATAACGAGATAGCTAACTCCTTATTACGAGTTAGTAACTCGTAATTACGAGGTACTAACTCGTAATAACAGATAGCTAACTCGTAAAAACGAGTTAGTAACTCGTAATTACGAGTTAGGTTGAGAAAAAAATTGACATCACGTGGCACTAAGCGGCTTCCGTATTTATTTCACTTATATGACGGTGGTGTGATTTTGCGAAAGGGCGAGTCCATGAGATCGAAGTGCTGTCTAATCCGAATATCGATACTGGAAATACCCAAGCGCGGTATACTGACGGTGGGCAATCGGCCTTTCTGACATCCTTCTATACTGAGCGCCAAGAGTGGGGAAATTATCTGCAAGTCTGATTGGGCTAGATTAGATTATACGACCTGCCCAGATCGATAACGACTGTAGGAAGCAATAGTGAAATACCAAAACCACTTTATCGAGATGCATCGTTCTACAAAAATCGTATACATCTACGCCTTAATTTGTATAATGTTTTTTTTTTTTATGAAAGTGCTGATTATGTAAAATTTTGCTATTTGATTTATGATATTGGGTACACCAATTTAAAGTCTTCAATTAATTTCACTTCAACCAGGGGCGTACTTTAGGTACATGGGCGCTATTCTTTCAATAATGGAACAAATTTACAATATATGCGGCGTTGACATTGTCCTTTATATGTCAACATTAATAAATGATTAACAAACCTAGCACAGGGACCAAACCCCTGTCTATTAATCTTGCTGTTTATTAGGTGTATATTGTTCTATCCACAGGGGATATGCCTACTAGGACATGTAGGTTATGGCATTTCCTATTAAATTTATGCGTCAGTTATCAATTGTCAGAGAAAGAGTTTCCCACACTAGGGAGAATGGTCACGTAGGGGGTGTAGCAATATGTGTAAAAGTTGTCCCGGCTACCAGAGAACATACAGCCGAAGGGGAAAAACTCCGGACTTTCGTGGCGCGGAAGTCTGGTTATCGAAAGGGCGGTCAGTCATCAACAACCCAACAACAAGTTTCTGAAAGAAAAGCGGTCAAGTGGAAGCATATTCATTTTTCAACAAAATTGCCAAGGCACGCCGCCCTAGGACATTGATAAATCGAGAATTTAGTACAGATTGCTTTGAGCTAATATTTATGGGACTCACCTGGTATATCGCAGGTGGTGAATTCAGTAATGGTAACATGTAAGTTATTAAAGCCATGGAAGAAATCAATCAAATGTCAATGTATGGCTTTACAACCGTAAAACATTCTTCTGATAACTGATAGGCGCAATAAAACACCATTGATTGGGATATTGACTGTATATAAATGCTGTAAGATGTCACGGTGGTTTTATAAATGATAACATATAGGTCAACCACGGTGTATGTGACCCTGTTCCCGTCAACATGTTTTCTATGTAACATGGTGTTTTGAAAGAATAATACCTCGTACAAATCTCGTACTAATCCCGTACAAGTCTCGTCGTAGCCTCGGCATAACTCGGCGTAACTCAGCCGCAAGTCGGACAACTCGTAACAACTCGTGATGAGAATAATTTTCACATGGTGTGTACGAGTTGCCCGGAGCTTTTACGAGTTGTGCAGAGTTACACTACAAGTACACCTGAGTACACGCGAGTTATCCCAGTTGATCTGCGAGTTTACGAGTTCTCCCGAGTGAACTCGGGTAGGAACTCGGCAAGGTGTGAGGAGCTGCTTAAGTCTGAAATGCAGGTTATCGACTAGTTATACCCCTTTATCACAAAATCGTAGGTCTTGTCATTGCTCGTGGATATGGATATGGTCTACCGTGGTTATCGTGGTTATAAAACTAATGTATTGTGATAGCAAGGGAAGCATTGATAAAGGATTGTCCGCTTTTCCAGTACTTAACTAGAGGTACAAATTGCTAATGCTAAAGGGCGTTGACTGGGTTACCCTTACTGCAGTGCATTGCCTGTAGATCGCCATTAGACATTATACCCGTGTATAACTAACTAAATAAACGAATCTCTGATAAGTAATCAAATATATGTGCACTGTTGTTGATTATAGTCCCAACGATAGATTGGTAAAAAAGCTATCACTAATCAATCCTGGTCATCGGTAATAACTGGACTTCTGGCCTGTGTCAAATCACCTATTCTGGAGTTAAAAGCCACTTGACTGGCTAAATCTTACTATTGCATTCGCCATTACTGTCAATAATAAGTGTCCGGATTATCTGAACCAACAACTGGTTGCCTTCATTTGTTGAGGAGAGGTTTGATTTAGAGGACAAATCGATCAACAAGTCATAAATTCCCAACTGGACTATTGTTGAGCCGGACTAACAAGACTAGTTAACGTAATACATGTACTTAGACTAACCCGATTTTCCAAAACAGCAATCTCTTAACCCATACTGTCAATGTTAACAGGCTTTTTAAGCATTTTCTGGGTATACAAGTACATGGGCCGAGTTTACAAACTTCCCTTAAGTTTACAATTAGCAAATGAAAATAGGAACGAAGGGTTAGGACAGACAGAATGTCGTATAAAGCGATAGTTGAGCATCCGCATCAATTCGCAAACCAGTGGCCTTAACATTGGATTGGATTTAGAAGGTTGAAGCATGCTGTTCTCGAACAGAGATCTATTCGCTCCAGAAGCTGTACAGAATAAATTAATATACATTTACATACCTATACGAATTAAAAAAAAGAAAAAGAAAAAAAAAAACGTCATTTGAGCAACGATTTGTTCGTAAAATATACTGTACAAGACACTTCAATAATTTATTGCGATTATTTTGCGGATTTGATATGTTCTCTATAGTTGGACGTTGAACACCTACAGATAAAAGCTAGTTTTTAAAGCTAAAACGAGCTGGTGTGTGTCTATTACAATACAGTAAATAATGTTGAATAGTGTCTGGGACAAAGCAGTTATCACAATTTCTACAGGATGCAGGTTGATTCGATGGACATATGGATTGACATGTATTGTGATAGCAGGGGAAGCATTGATAAAGGATTGTCGGGTTTTCCAATACTTAACTAAAGGTACAAATGGCTAATGCTAAATGGCGTCCTCTGGGTTGTCCTTATTGCAGTACAATGCTTATAGATAACCATTAGACATTATACCCGTGTATAACTATAACTTAATATATGAATCTGATAAGTAATCAAATAGATGTGCACTATTGTTGATTACAGTCCCAACGGTAGTTTGTTAAAAAAGCTATCACTTATCAATCCTGGTCATCGGTAATAACTGGACTTCTGGCCTGTGTCAAATCTCCTATTCTGGAGATAAAAGCCACCTGACTGGCGCAATCTTAATATTGCATTCGCCATTACTGTCATCAACAAGTGTCCCGATTCTCTCCACCAAACAACTGATTAACTTCATTTGCTGAGAAGAAGTTTGATTAAGAGGACAAATCGAACAGCAAGTCACAAATTCCGGAATCGACTATTGTTGAGCCTGACAAACATGATTAATTAGTGCAATGCATGTACGGAGACTGTCCCGATTCCAAAAGAACTATCTGTTAACCCATACTGTCAATGTTAACAGGCTTTTTAAGCATTTTCTGGGAATACAAGTACATGGGCCGAGTTTACAAACTTCACTTATGTTTACAATTAGCAAATGGAAATAGGAACGATGGGTAACGTCAAACAGAATCTCGTATAAAGCAACAGTCCAGCATCCGCATCAATTCGCAAACCAGTTGCCTTAACATTGATGAGATAACAGGGTTATCTATGTGTTTGTTTGTCTTGTGTATAACGCCTTTTTTAAGGTCATTTAACTGATATGATCAGTAAGAGTGTGAGATCATGACAAAGCTTGTTCGGTTGTTTGCTTGTAAACGCCTTCCTGAAGTTCATTTCCCGTTTATGACGGTGGTGTGATTTTGCGGTAGGGTGACTACATGATACCAACATTCGGTCTGATGCGAATATTGATACTGAAAATACCCGGTCACGGGTACTGACCGCGGACAATCGGCCTCTCTGACATCCTTCTGTATTTAGCGTAAAAGAGGGAAAACTGTCTGCATGTCTGATTGGGAATGGATTAGATTATACGACCTGTACAGATCGTTAACAGACTAGCAAACAATAGTGGGATTCCAAAACCACAAAACTAAAAACGAATACATTTACGCCTTATTGTGTGTAGAGCTATTTATAAAAGTGCTGATTATGTACAAACTTAGGAGTTTAATTTATGATACTGGGTACACAAATGGAAAGTCTTCTATTAATTTCTCTTCACCCAGGGGCTTACGTTAGGTATACATGAGCGTTTTCTCTTTCAGTAATAGAACAAAGTTACAATATATGCGGCGTTTACATTGTCCTTTATATGTCAACATTGATAAAGGATGAACAAAAATAGCAAAGGGACCAACATACTTTCTTTTAATCTTAATGTGAATTAAGTGTGCGCGGAAATTTAGGTGTGCGCGGAAATTTCCGCGTCAGTTATCAATAGTCAGATAAAAAGTTTGTCAAAATAAGGAGAATTGTCACTCAGTGGGTGTAGCAATATGTGTAAAAGCTGCCCAGGATGTGAGAGGACATACAGCCGAAGGGGAATAACTCCGGACTGTCATTTCGCGACAGGGCGGTCAGCCATAAATAACCCTATAGCAAGTTTCTGATCGAAAAGCGGCCAGGTGGAAGCGTCTTCATTTTCCAACAAAATTGCCAATGTACGCTACCATGAGGTATCGATGCATCCTATAATTAGTGCAGCTCGTTTTGGTGCTACTATTTATGGTATTCTTCGGGAACACATGTATCCCAGGTAGTGAATCCAGCAATAGTAAAATGTAACCTATGGAGGCTATGACAGAAATCAAGAAAATGCCCACGTATGGCATTAAAACCATAACACATTCTTGTTGATATCTGAGGCAATAAATCACCGGCCATGTCACCTTGACCTGTCCAGTTTTGATAGGTCCGGATGGTTTATAAATCATGACATACAGAAATATCTCAGTATATATGTCCGCTTTCCCGTCAGCATATCGTCTATACAAAAAAGGATAACTGTGAAGCAGATTTTACATTGCCACGGTCATAGGAATCCGATTTAATAGTTTGAACCCGTACAAAGTAACATGGACAACTTAAAAGCGAGACAAATAACCTGGCTGTGTGTTTTCATCAAGAGCAGTAGAGCTTATTTTCAATAAATTGTTGTTTTTTTTGCTTTGCGTTTATCGACGCCCTTGGTTGTATTTAACTCACACGACTGCGGTAGTGTGTCATTGTAATAGGGTGAATGTGCTGCCAAATTAAAAAAAATACCTGACTGGAATGTTGACATCAAAGACAAACGTCCAGACACGGGCCAGTCAGACGTTACTCTTGACATTTGTATCCAGCGCCAAGAGAGGATCATAACCTATGTACTAAAATTAAGCAAAGAAAAAATGTGAAGACGATCTGAATACAATTAACCGAAACGTTAAGCCAACCATGCATTCCCTATACTCTGACATAGTCGAAGCCTACAGTTCTTAGTGGTAGTAAATGTGACATTTAAACAGTTTTAAGAAGTTTTCTGTATCAAAGTCCCGAAATAGCCCAACTTAGTGTAGCGGCAAAGACAACATTCTTGACTTATACACAACCAGTAATATTCTTGGATGAAAAGTCATTGTCGCTACATATCAGATGGCCCACATCATCGCCAAGTTTGCGCTCTTACTTGAGTCTTAATTCAAATTATCGATGAGACATGTCCTTTATGATTATAAACTCGTGGGACTTGTCTGTGCATATGTATGAATGGGGTCTCTACCTTAGTTATAGAACTATTGTATTTTTCCATCAGAAGAAGCATTGATAAAGGAGTGTACTGTTTGTCAATAGTTGAACAGAAACAAATATTGCAAAATCAAAATGACCTTGGCTGGTTTAGGGTTTGAAGGTGTTTTAACGAAAGGGTTAAATCCCTAACTTCAGGATGATATCTTTGGACAGACGTAAAGAGGGTACAGATTAGCGAACGTCTGTTATTTCTGGCGGTTACGGCAAGCACCCATGGGATAATTGTCCTCAAAACAGTTGTTGGACTTCAGATTTAAGGACACAACACCCATGTTAAGCGACCACTTTGTTGAATATTTCAGTCATCAAACAACTCTCTCTACTAACATAAATAAAAAGTCACCAGAACCAATCAATTTTAGGCAGACATATTTTAATTCTGTGTTAATCAATATAGTCTTGTGTCCTTCGGTACAAGGATATTACCGCCAGGATCAAGAACGGTGAACAAGTCAACACAGAAGTTAGAGTTTGGATTTAGGACACAACATCTATTTATGACGATAACCTGACTTTCATTTCCTGTATCGAGCAGCGCCCTCTTTTGTCGGTCTGTAGAATATCCGCGAGTAGGGAACAATTTCCGACTGACTACTTTAACTTTTAGCAGCCTTTTAATGAGGCCCTTAAGACAGAAAAGAAGCTAATCGATGACCTCCAATAATAGTATTCTTCCATCATTGAGTCGTCTACGATGTTCGTATCGATTCGCCAATATTCAGCTTTGTACGCAGAAATAGAGGTATTGTTGCGAATAAGCATCCTTAAAAGATTTCGATCATTCCATTGCTATTTATGTGTCCATATGCCCAATAGACAGATTGCGAAATCGCCTATTGAGCTTGCAGGCCATAATATAAGTGAAATAACCTTAAGTACGGCGTAAAACACCAATCAAAGAAACACTCAAGCTTATCCCTCTATATATAAAGCACTGATACAGGAACGCTAAAATAGCATCTTTTTGATTTTGCTATTTTGCACAATTGGGTTTTGCTTGAATAAAGCCGAAAGCCTGGTTCTGGCATATATATATATAAATTGGTAATGCAGAGATAAAATGAAATGCTTGTCTCCATCGGAATAAGAAATCTGGTCATTTGTGGTACAGGCCTAACACTCTAACGACTTATCTTCTGAGGTATATATATTATAAACGTCATGGACAAAGAAGAACTAGGTAAACATGTACTGCAGCCATGTCAAATTATGGACGTTGTAGATTGTAATGGCATTTTTAATATCTAATTGCAATTTCGTTGATTCCCACTCAAATATTTATTGATGCTAATTATTTAACTTATAATTTCTTAAAATGTTCAGCCATTTGTTAACAGCTTCAAGAATCGTTGCTCCATCAATATCCAAGCCTTGTCGTCTGCGATAACGTGAAATCTAGGCCTATTTACATATATATACTACAATAGCCCAATGGTATTTGCCTGCTTTTAACGTTTCATGTGATGCAGGTGATCTTACATTTATCTTAGTTCTAATTTCAGTTTGCTCTTTTATCTCCTTTCAAACGCCGCACTATGGTTAATTTCACTTATGACGGTGGTATGATTTTGCGACAGGACGAGCCCATGAGATCAAAGTGCTGTCTGATCCAAATGTCGAAACTGAAAATACCCGAGCACGGTGTACTGACGGTGGGCAATCGGCCTTTGTTAAATCCTTCTATACTGAGCATGGAGAGTTGGAAAAATTATCTGCAAGTCTGATTAGGCATGGATTAGATTCTACGAACTGCCCAGATCGTTAACGATTGTAGCAAGCAGTAGTGGGATTCTAAAACCACATTATCCAGATGCATCGTTGACTGAAATCGTAAACATCTACGCCTTAATTTGTGTAATGCTCTTGATAAAAGTTCTGATGATGTAAACAATTTGCTGTTTGACAAATTTCACTTCATCAAGGGGCTTACGTTAAGTACATGTGCGCTTTCTCTTTCAGTAATGGAACAAATTTACAATACATGCGACATTGTCCTTTATATTTCAACATTCATAAAGAATGGACAAACGTAGCGCAGGGACTACAATACTTTGTATTAATATTGCTGTTTATTAGGTGTATATTGTTCTATTATCGGGGGATATGCCTAAACCATAACTAGGACATGTAGGTTATGCCATTTCCTATTAAATTGCCGCGTCAGTTATTAATTGTCAGAGAAAGAGTTTCCGAAACTAAGGAGAATGGTCACGTAGTAAGTGTAGCAATATGTGTAATAGTTTCGCCGGCTGTGGGGAACCATACAGCCGAAGGGGAATACCTCCGGACTGTCGTGGCGTGATAGTCTGATTATCGACAGGGCGGTCAGTCATAAATAACCCTACAGCAAGTTCATGATCGAAAAGTTGCCAGGTGGAAGCGTCTTCATCTTCCAACAAAATTGACAATATACGCTGACATGGGGAATCGATCAATCCTAAAATCAGTGCAGCTCGTTTTGGTGCTATTATTTATGGTATTGTTCGGGTATACATGTATTTCAGGTGGTGAATCCAGCATTAGTAAAATAACCTATGGAGACTATGAAATAAATCAGTAAAATGTCAATGTATAGCATAACAAACATAAAACATTCTTGTTGACATCTGAGGCAATAAAACACCAATCATTGAGATATTGACATGTCAAGCTGAGAGGTCCGGCCGGTTAATAAATCATGACATACTGAAATATCTAAGTATATATGTCCGTTTTCCCGTCAACATATCGTCTACATAAAATCGGAAAATTTGTGTAGCGGATTTTATATTGCCAAGGTCATATGAATTCGATGTAATAGTTGTGTGTTTTGGCCTTTGATTAGTAGACAAGCCGAGTATACTTGACTGTGTAATTGCACTTGTACTTTGCTGATATAAATGCACGTCTAAATGCTAGTTTAATTCTCATAGTTTAAATTACGGTTCAACCTATTTGGCAGTGCAGTACTACTTCAAGCAAAAATCCAAACTGCGTGGGGTCTTGCCCACTCTGGCTTGGAATTTGGACAAAGAGTTAAACAAAGTCAGATTTAAATTTCGCCCGAGGAAATACGATACGTATGGCTTGCCAGTGTGGGCAATAGTGTCAAGTTGCAAGATGAATAGGGTTTAGGTAGAGGATTTAGTCTCTCTTTTTGGATCAATATTGTGATCAATAAAATCGTTAATCTTGGTGAATTAGGTCAGAAGTACTGTAACTGTATAGCTTAAATATGTAAATCTAGGCCTATATTTAGCATGGCATAAGTACGAATGTCGCATTATTGTGTTCTTACTGGAATTTTTTTTGTTTATTTGATAACATTTATCTGTACACCATTTTGTGTGACAGGCCGTCATGCGCAAGTTATAATGAATATTATTCCCTAAAATAAGAACAGTATTGGTCGCTGTTCTTTGTTCTTCAATGATCAAAGGTGCCACTTAAAATAGTAAATTGCGGAAGACTTTTCAGAACTAGTACATGTGTTTGCGATTGGAGCCACCACCCCTTGAAGACTTGTATTTGTTTTCATTCGGAAGCCAATTAAAACATTTTTTTTATTATTATTGGGGTTCAGGTTGGAATAATCCATGTCCGGTTCACATATAGATAGTGATTTAGAAGTAGCAAATGAAAATAGTACCGATAACAGAATATCGTATAAAGGAATATTCCATATTCCCGAGGCAAGACTAATATCCCCATAAACTCTGTACCATACCTTGCCACGCTTTCTGCCTTTCAGCTGTCGGACAGAGATCAAATTAAAGCTGAGATATTTGATAAACCAATCAAATAAATGTACCACGTTTCAAAAAGTATATCTTCTCTGCCGGAATATCAGGATAAACAGCAGAGTAAGACGTCCTTCTTTTCGAACAATGGCTCAAATTATGCATATTCTTGATTATCTGTTAGGGCGTTGATATTAAGTGTCCGCCTTACAAGCTTAATGAATTTCACTGTTCGTGTTATGTGCAGAGGGATATATGGCATTGCGGCCAGGTGCGAGCTTGTAGTGTTGATCACTCGAACTTGGAGGGTTTATCTCCCCCTTGTTTGACCAGAAATATCACAAGTGTGACAAGGTGAGGAATAGAGTTTTACTTCGGGACTTGTCTCGAGGAGATGGCAATAGTCGAACATCCGCATTGATTCGCAAACCAGGGGCTTTAACATTGATCACATATCAGGGTTATTTACGTTTTTGTAAGTTTGGTGTATACAGCCTTATTTAAAGTATTTTAACTCATGCGATCAGTAACAGTGAGTGAACATGAAAAGGCTTGCTCCTTTGGTTGCTTTCAAACGCATAGCTTAAGTTCATTTCACTTATCTGACGGTGGTGTGATTTTACGACAGAGCGTGTCCATGAGATTGAAGTGCTATCTGATCTGAATATGGATACTTGAAATACCCAAGCGCGGTGTACTGACGGTGGGAAATCGGCCTTTGTTACATCCTTCTATACGGAGC